>OX456986.1:122806728-122981728 GCA_949752695.1 Melanostoma scalare | reverse complement strand
TGCTGTGCACGCTCACACTGCAAAATGCAGGCCAGCTGGCACTAAGTGAAACACAGGTGGGTGTTGATTGTGATCCGTCAGAGTTCAACCTGCCTGGGTATAGCTTAGTGCCTTTATTCTTTTCTTCTCATGGCCTCGCCGTTTATGCTCGAAATGATATTGCTTACCAACTTCTACCACAATACGGCCTTTGTTCTAATACGAACTTTAATTTCATGTGGTTAAAATTCACCGTCCGTAAGCAAATCATTCACTTCTGTTTTATCTACAGAAGCCCCAATTTAGATAGCAATCCAACCACGAACGAGTTTGATGAGCTATCTGACTCCATAATAAGAATTGTTTCCCTCTATCCTCACACTGAAATCGCAATTGCGGGCGATTTCAATGTACACGATTCTGGTTGGCTTCGACATTCTTGCCAGACAACACCCGAAGGAAAATGTGTTGAGATCTTCGCCGAGTTTAACGAATTAACTCTGTGGCAATACGAGAAAGCCAATTGGGACGGCCTGAATAATTTCTTTTCAAATTTCAATTGGTCATTGTGCTTTCTCGACGGAAACGTTGATGCATCAGCTGATATGATATCTAACGTAATTCTCAACGGCATGCGAAATTTTGTTCCTCAAAGAACAAAAAGTATCATCCCCAAAGAAAATTCGTGGTTCGATTTAAGCTGTAAAGAGGCGATTAGGGATCGAGAAAGTAGTTTTCGAAAATTTAAAGATAGCCCTACTGTAGAAAACCGAAATTTGTTCAAACGGGCCAGAAATTCCTGTAATGCTCAAATACAAAGGGCTAAGTTTTTACATGACCAAAAAGTAAGGCAAAAAATACTATTGTGTCCAAAAGGAAGCAAAAACTTTTGGTCTCTTGTGAAGAACATTAAGAAATCGACCACGTCATCGGTCCCAACGCTCGTTTTCAATGTCTCTCCGTATGTCAGCTCCATCAATAAAACTAATTTGCTAGCAGCTCAATTTGCTGCTAACTCGACACTTCCTGATACCATATTGGCTCCACCTGAGCTTGAACCTGTAAATTCTGTGATGAAACAGATATTTTTTCGAGCTCGCTCGGTTGTGAGAGTCCTCAAAGATCTCAATATACATAAATCCGCTGAGCCAGATGGTATTCCCGCCGTTATTCTGAAGAGGTGTTCTTCTCTCTGGCAAAACGACTGCGTAAACTTTTCCATCTTTCCTATTCCGCTGGGCTTTTCCCGAGCAGATGAAAAACTGCTTTTGTCCAGTCGGCACTTAAAAAGGCGAATCTTCCTCCCCTTCCAATTACCGTCCAATTGCACTTACGGCCCTTCTTTCCAAGGTCATAGCTTAGCATAGATAGCTTATCTAATCGAAAAGTGGAACCAATCTTTACATTATGTTGGAGGTAGTAAGATTATTGCGCTTGATATTTCTAAAGCATTTGATAGAGTTTGGCATCAGGCTCTTTTTTCGAAAATGCGTGCTTTTGGTATCGATGAGACTCTTCTTCGTTGGATTAGAAACTACCTTTCCGACCGTTGAATACAAGTTGTATTGGATGGCTTCAAGTCTGATAGCCACTTTATAAATGCTGGTGTGCCCTAGGGCTCCGTTTTGTCTCCGACTCTCTTCCTCATTTTCATAAGTGATCTCTTGTCTGCAACTTCTAATCCTCTAAACTGTTTTGCTGACGACTCGACCCTCAGCTTTTCATATTCGTTTCCAAATTCATGTCCCTGCTCTTCGGATGTGGAACTGGAGCGGTTGCGTATGATAAGCTCATTGAATTCTGACCTTGACAGTATTGTTGCATAGGGTCTTATGAACCGAGTAGAATTCAATGCTTTGAAAACTCAATGCTGTCTCTTGTCGTTGAAGCTTAACATTCCCCCATTGCCATTATCCATGAATGGTGCCTGCATCGAAGAAACCGAAGAGCTGTCAGTACTTGGTATGTGTGCAAACGATGATCTTCGTTGGAATGACCACATATTTGAAAAAACGCTGCTAAATGCTAATGCTGTGTCAATCGTTCATTTCCAGTGAACGAATCAATCATCAATCGTTCAATGGAAAGATTCGGTCATTTCAATCAATCATTCAATCACTTAAACTGGCCGAGGCGATCGACCGAAACTGAAACCAATACACGCACGAGAACGAGGAACGACCTAAATTGAAACCAATCGTTTGCAGTGCAGCCTGCAGCGCTGTATTTTTTAATTTGTGCAGTCGAGTCAACATCGAAACAGAAACGTAGGCAAGAACCAATAGGATGGTACTGAGTTGAAGATGGGGGATGGTTTTCTTTTTTAGATGTGCATATTATACATACACACATTACCTTCATTTTACATTTTCAGTGAGAATCGCTTTAAAAAATTTGAAATAGAAATCTTTCCATATCGCTTTAAAACAAGGACTAGAAAAGTTCTAAATCTACCAAATTCTAAAAGCTGAAAATATAAAATAAACATAAGTATGCATATGTGCTTCATCTGAAATGAAAAATATCGCGCACCAACTCAGCAATAGCACCATTCTATGTACTGCAGACTTTAGTACTTGTTTGATTGGTTTCAGTTTCGGTCAATCGTTTCGGGTCTCGTTCAAACGATTGGTTTCAGTCTCGTTCGTTCGTTTGGTTCAAGTGATTGGTGATTGGTTTCAGTCTCGTTCGTTCGTTTCGTTCAAACAATTGGTTTCAATCTCGGTCGGTCGTTTGGTTCAAGTGATTGGTTTCAGTCTCGGTCGCTCATTTCGTTCAAACGATTGGTTTCAATCTCGGTCGTTCGTTTCTATCAAATCATTGGTTTCAGTTTCGGTCGTCTTCAACCATCTCATACAAATACAGCATATAAAAGTAAAATACTGAGTTCCTTTCAGTGGCGTTCTATGGAAATGATTGAAATGGTGATTGATTGTTTTAGTTTTG
Source organism: Melanostoma scalare (assembly GCA_949752695.1). Classification (NCBI taxonomy): domain Eukaryota; kingdom Metazoa; phylum Arthropoda; class Insecta; order Diptera; family Syrphidae; genus Melanostoma; species Melanostoma scalare. The sequence goes on along the minus strand of OX456986.1, from coordinate 122,978,803 downwards.
TATGATTGCAATCATCAATCATTTCCAGTGAACGGGTCGAAAAGACCGAATCAATCGCGATTGACACAGCTCTATGCTTAGGTTTCTTAAGACGATGCAGGAAGTTCTTCACCCCTTCTGATCTGGCTACAATTTATAAGGCCTTCATCCGCCCAAAACTGGAGTATTACTCCCATACCTGGTCAGGTGCTGCTCAAACATCTTTGCACCTGCTTGATAGGGTACACCTGCTTGATAGGGTACAAAATAGAGCGTTAAAATTGATAGGTGAAAGTACAATTGTAGAATCGACTGATTCTCTTGAACATTGTCGAAATGTTACCTGTCTCACTCTCTTTTATCGCTTCTTCTATAAACAGTGCTCTAGTGAAATAGCCAGTTGCATTCCTACAATTTAGCCGCAACACCCACCTCGCTAGGAATGCTCATCAGTCTTACCTTGAGCCCAACTTCAGGCGTACAGTCAAGTATAGAGATTCATATTTTAGTCGCACCACCCGCATGTGGAATGCTCTGCCCGACCCTGTTTTTCCCTTATATTACGATTTACACAGATTCAAAAGCAACGTACATCGGTGTCTCCTTACAAATCCTCTCCTATTTTCCTAAATGCTCGCACTGTGTTTTTACAACATTATGAGGGTATTCATAACCCCTTGATGTGCGCGTTAATTATAAAAAAAAACTTATGACTACTAGATTCAGCACCGCAGAGGAAAGCTGCACTCAAACGCCGACGCATTATCCCGAAGACCATGCAAAGTGGATTGCAAGCATTGTAGGCGGCATGAAGACAAAGAAATGATTACCGCTCAGCGACTAAGAGCTGACCCAATAAGCGGATGGAACAATGAGGAAGTGAGGACTGCTCAACAGGAGGATCCTGATATCGAACCCATTCTCGCATGGAAAGAAAATGAAGAGAAACCTGAATGGGGAGACATTTCTGACAGGAGTCCAGTTCTCAAACCCTATTGGGCACAGTGGGACTCACTATATGTGCAAGAAGGTGTCCTCAGGCGAAGATGGGAATCCGCTGACAGTAAGTCATATGTGATGCAGCTGATCGTACCGCAATCGAAAGTCAGTGAAGTTCTTCGGTAGATGCACGACGGACCTTCTGGAGGCCACCTGGGAGTTAACAAAACACTGGAGAAGGTGCGACATCGGTTCTACAGGTTGCATGCTAGAGATGACGACGTGGAGAAGTGGTGCCGAACATGTGACAAGTGTGCTGCAACCAAAGGACCTGGTAGAAAGATTCAAGGTAAGATGCATCAGTACAACGTTGGATCGCCTTTTGGGAGGATTGCAGTAGATGTGGCTGGGCCTTTTCCAGAGACCAACGCTGCAAACAAGTACATTCTGGTTGTAATGGACTACTTTAGCATGTGGCCTGAGGCGCATGCCATTCCAAATCAAGAAGCCAAAACGGTGGTTGGCCAGATTGTGTTTAACTGGGTAAGCAGATTTGGCGTGCCTATGAAACTCCATTCCCACCAAGGGAGGACCTTCGAGTCAAACATCTTCCAAGGAGTGTTCGGACTACTTGCCATTAAGAAGACTAGAACTACACCGCTTCATCCACAATCTTATGGGATGGTTGAAAGATTCAACCGAACCTTGAAAGAACACCTAGCCAAGGTCGTACACGACTACCAAAGAGACTGGGATAGGCACGCACCGCTATTCCTGATGGCCTATAGAAGTGCGGTGTATAGCTCGACACGACAAACACCATCTGAAATCCTTTTCTGGAAAACCATACGGCTTCCCAGCAATCTTAGATTTGGATGCCCGACAGAGGAGCCACAGGGCACAAACGAGTATGTGGATGACCTCAAGAAGATTCTCGTTGACATCCATAAAAGAACAAGGGCACCAATGAAAGCCTATAGCGACCGGATGAAGACACGGTACGACACAAAAGCGACAACGGCAGGATTCCAAGCAGGAGATCGTGTGTGGCTTTATAATCCGCATCGTCGAAAGGGATTGTAACTGAAACTTTAGCAAAACTGGGAAGGAACTTATACTGTTTAAGCTGGCTAAAATCGGGTCAGCACTCGAATCCAGCGAAACGAACTCCTCAGTTCTAAGGCCACTTGAGCAAGAAAAAAACAGAATCAAACATATTTTTCTAAAAACCGCCAATGACAGGTGGTCATCTTTAGAAACATGCATTTAAAAAACAGAATTTCTACTCCAGCTAAGCAGACCTCGGCTCTCTCTGTTGATTGGCATTCTCACGGGACACAACTCGTTTCGTTAGGTACCCACATGATGAGAATGGGCATTAGCACATCCGACTTATGTAGAGGATGTCAAGATGAGGAGGCAGAGAAGGGATCATTCCACTTCTTCTGTGAGTGTCCTAGCTTGGCCCAAACTCGGAAAAAACCCTTTTTAAATACTTCTTCGACGAACTGGGCGACATCTTTAATCTCTCACTGAGCAACGTCCTGAAATTTACTCAGGGCTCCAAATGGTTCAGTGAGAGTTCCCTACCACAATAACCATCTACCTCTCCAATCCTCCCATTTCCTCATCCTCTGATTTCCCGGGGAGCACAATGGATCCTTGAGATTCTAGTGAGGTGTTGCCACTTGCGGCTACACCCCCCATTCAACCTAACCTAACCTAACCTATACTGCTGTCACGAGGATTAGCGACGTAGTTTACCGCATCCAAAGAGGACTAAGAGGCAAGTTAAAAGTAGTTCATTGTGACCGGCTGCATCGATATAGTGGCGAGACTGTAGATGGAATTATTCGGGACGAACAATCATAAGAAGGGGGCAGTGTAATGTACACCCAACATTTAATACTGATTTCCTAATCGAAAACGTTCAACCGAAAACACAAGCGGCTACACTATAATGTACATCTAATAGAAGGCGTTGCTTGTGAGTTAGTGTGTGTAGAAATATACCAGGAGGGGAAATGGTTGACAGAAAAATACTGGAGTGCGCCCCCTGTCGGAAATTACTGGAAAGCTCTAGATGTAGTGTTATTCTATATAAATAGTCCGCTGACGCAACCAGAGGTCAGTTTTGATTATACAGGGTGATTCGCATAAGGTGTAACAAAAAGATAGGGTGTATAGGTTGGACCTAGACAAGCAAAAAATCGTATGGGAGGGGGGGGGTCCATTTTCCCCCGTTTAGGCGGGAGGGGCCATTTAAGAAAAAAATCACTAAAAATGGAAAAAATATTATATAAAAATAACGGTAATACCTACAGAGTCGTGCTATAGCATTTTGAAAAGCCAAAAACCTATACATTAAATAAAATCTAAAAATAAGTTGTTCATTTGAATAGTTTTTGAAATATTAATTTTCAAAGTCAAAATTTTGAAAAAAAAACATAATTTTTTTTCTTCAAACCATTTTTTTTTCAAAATTTTACGTAATTAAGTAGTATTTTTCTGGCTTATTTTCAATGCTCTTACTTATTTTTGATCAAACACAAAAAACCGGATGCCAAAATAACCGGTAGTTTTTGAGAAAACCAAAAATTACAAAAACTACTTTTTAAAAAATTTTTTTTTTAAAGTTTTTTTTTCGTTATTGGATTCTTAAGTGAATTTAAGAAATAAAGGATGAATTTTCTCTTTACTTTTTTTCACTTAAGAATCACTTAAGAATCCAATAACGAAAAAAAAACTTTAAAAAAAAATTTTTTAAAAAAGTCGTTTTTGTAATTTTTGGTTTTCTCAAAAACTACCGGTTATTTTGGCATCCGGTTTTTTGTGTTTGATCAAAAATAAGTAAGAGCATTGAAAATAAGCCAGAAAAATACTACTAAATTACGTAAAATTTTGAAAAAAAAATGGTTTGAAGAAAAAAAATTATGTTTTTTTTTTCAAAATTTTGACTTTGAAAATTAATATTTCCAAAACTATTCAAATGAACAACTTATTTTTAGATTTTATTTAATGTATAGGTTTTTGGCTTTTCAAAATGCTATAGCACGACTCTGTAGGTATTACCGTTATTTTTAAATAATATTTTTTCCATTTTTAGTGATTTTTTTCTTAAATGGCCCCTCCCGCCTAAACGGGGGAAAATGGACCCCCCTCCTCCCGTACGATTTTTTGCTTGTCTAGGTCCAACCTACACACCCTATCTTTTTGTCACACCTTATGCGAATCACCCTGTAGAGTGATAATGTTTAGATTGATTTTGCTTACAAGTAATAGTGCAAAGATTGAGTTGAGATCGAATAAAGTAGATATCGAATAAAAGTGGTAGAATTAAATTGGAAGGAAAAGTTTTATTATTGCGAACTAAGTGCACGAAAAAAAAATTAATAAGCCGTAAATGTTTTTTTATATGTATGTATCTTATAGTATGAGATAAAATAATGAAAAATACCATTGTACGGTCTATTTACCTAAAGATTTGTATGACAAAAAGGTTTCGATACAACGAATTTTCGATATAAAGAATTGACTCTGGACATTATATCGTCGTTATACTGGACCACCACTGTACTTTCATAAATTGAGGTTTGATGACATAAAATGTGTCTTTAAGAAATTAAGGGTTTTTTTTAAAAAAAAAAAGTTCGGTATAGAGTATAGTGCTTGTTATGGATTTATTTATTTTTTCGATTAAGGAAAAAAGTATTGAACGAGTGACTTTAAAATAAAAGTGCCTTTTAATTAATTTCACTGAACACAGAATCAATTTTATTTTGAGAAGAAAACCGACACTAAACGAACTATGCCATTTATGAGTTCACTTTCATCTTTCATTCTTTTCTATTTTTCATCAACGGCTCTCTTCATTATGCGAAAAGAGTAATTTTATCTATTACCGATTGAGTGATTTACGTGAAACTTATAAGTGACACTAGCTACCTTTTGCGGAAACTAGAAGAGGTATTAGAACGCAGATCTTCGTAAAAGGTACGTGGCATATATTGGAGCCTAGATATCGCACTGACTCGAAAGTGAACATTTTTGTATAGTGCCACTTTCGTCTTCAATGTGCGATATTATCTTCAATGTGAAGAACTTAGAACTTCTAATTCGTAATTCGTTACATATTACAATTCAATTTCGTTGGTTGCACCCAGTGGCTTAAAATGGATGGGAGTTCTGGCACCCTACAAAATTTATTAATGGCAACGCTGGTCATGAGGCAAACTCAAATAGACATACATAAGAAGGAGTCATAGAGTTTTAAGCCTGAAGACCTGGATTGTTTATGTGTGTGTTTCTAAGTGCCCAGTAGTATGAAAAACCCTTTTATAAAAAATATATATAAAATATTTATATATGAAACTACTTACCCAACTGTATCCTTATTAAGAGAAAATGTTGATCCGATATTTTTTGTTGCAGGAGCTGTTCGGGGAGGAGTTAACACCTCTATTCCCATTAGTTCTTCTTCTGTAAGCTGATCAGGGTTGTTTGATCTCGGTTTAGACGGTGCTGTTCCAATTCTAAATGGTGGAATTGGACTGAAACATGCTGATGAACTTGGTGAAGATGAATTGTAGACATTGTTTGCCAAGGAACTTCGATGCGTCGAGGATTTGCATATATCCTCAAGAAATTCTTCAGTGTCACTTATAAGAGAACCAAAAACGTCACTGGGGGAACGCATAAATACATGTCCGGTTGAGTTCGAGCGAGATTCTCTGCCTTTTTCTGCGCTAAATAAATTTCTGACGGGAGAGTTGACAATGCTTCGTTCAACGACATCTTTGAACGTTACTGGAGAGTATATACGTCGGTCATCTAAGGTTGAACCAATATTTACTGGAATTGAAACTAGTGCAACAGAACCAGTTTGAACCAGGCTTGCTCGCCTATCAGAAATAGAGACGGCACCGTTAAGCTGTTGACTGTCAAAATTGATTTTTGAGCTCTGAATAGCTGGTCCTAATTGAAGAATCTTTCGGTTTTCTCTTTCGTCTAGCCAATAGGTTTTCATAGTACCTTTCCCCTTCACTTCAATTTCTCCTCTATCGCTTACTCTGTAGCTTGGACATAAAAGATCTTTTGTGGATTCTGATATGTGTATTTTCATTGCAGAGCTTGTGGATTCCATTCTTGAAGCAGTATTAACCGAGTCACCGAAAAGGCAATATCTGGGCATTTTTAGGCCAACAATACCAGCAACTACGGCACCAGAGTGAACTCCTACTCTTATTCTCAAGTGCTGTCCCGTTGAAGGATCCTTAAGATCTGTTATAGCATCAACCATATCCAATGCCATATCACAAACTTTTTCCGCGTGGTTGGCATCTTTTTCTGGAGCTCCTGAAACCACCATGTAAGCATCACCGATCGTTTCAACTTTGTACACGTTATTCCTCTCGGTAAGAGTATCAAATATGGAATACATGGCGTTTAACATTGAAACTACTTCCATCGGAGTAATCCTACTGCATATTTCAGTGAAAGTTACAACATCAGAAAATAGTATCGACACGCTATCGAACATCTGTAAGTGATAGAAAATAGCTCTACAGAATACAAGTCAAATGAATTGAATTAATAAAATCCTACTTCACAAGTGTCTATCGGATTTTCTCCCCTTCGAAGACGGTCAGCCACCTGTTTCGGTATCATTTGATATAAAAGCTCATCAGTTCTCCGCATTTCTTCATCTAATTTTCTCATTGACTCTTCAAGTTTTTTCGATTTTTGTTGCTCTTGATCTAGGGCCAGCTTTAGTTCTACTGATTGTTGGGTTCCGGCTAACATTAGATCTCTACAAAAAGTTGTTGGTTTTGTGTTAAGAAATTGAAACGACACATTTTAGGAAAAATATAGAATACTAAAATCAGAATAATTAGTTATTTAAAAAAAAGTTTCATAAGTTAAATAAAGCAGTTAACAACGTAAAATACTAAAAACTTACAAGGCTGTTTTTTTTCAAAAATTGGGTAACTCGATGTTATCAGTTAATTAAATGATGTATTATTACATTTTCTTTATTTCTTATAACTTATACTTAAACAAATTAAATGCTTTTATTTGGTCAACCAATTTCAGTTACTCGTTTACAGTACAAATTACAGCAAAACTTTAAGATATACTTTCAAAACCTAAATACTTTGCCATGTAACAGCCTCAATTATGTACGTGCAATAAAATAGCAGTGTATTCTTTATTATAAGAAAACCAATATAGTCTGTGATGTATTTGAAGGCAATCACAACTTTCATAGTATAAAGTTCTAACAGTTGTTGTAAATATGGTAAGAAATCTTTTCTTCAGCAACGGAACGAAAAGCTATTTAATATTGCCGAAGAGGACTCGCGAAGAGGCCAAGCGAAAAATCGTTCACAGAACTATACTAAAATAAATACGAGATAATTTTGCTCCAAAAGAGAACGAAAGGGCAGAGCGCTATAGGTTCAATACAATCTACCAAGAAGAAGGTGAATCGTTGAATGAATTTATTGTTCTCAAACCTGCAACCGAAACGTGGCGATTCGGAGCTTCCTAGATGATAATGAAGATGACGAATTACCAAAATACAAATCTCTCATTCTGAATGATATTCTGGCAGACAGGTTTACCGTCGAAGTTAAATGTATAATAAGATTCAAGAAATACGAGTACTGCTATTATGACAACTCATTTACCTTGGAAAAGTAAATCAACAAACAAGCGTTGAATGTGGAGGCTTCTCATAACGCATCACGTGTCATGCAACCAATACCAAAATTTGGCTGAATCTGACACGATAGATCAAAATTTGCGATATTCAATCAAACAAAGGGCTTTTTGATGACAAAATATGCCAAAAAAAAAGTCATGAAAGAACTCCACATGCAGCGGAAACGAGTACAAACTTATCTCAAATGGAGCTGTAGTGTACAAAAGAACGGCAGCATTTGCCTGTGACATAAGGGACAGGAAAGGGACAGTAGCAAGTGTGGTTCGGTCCAGTGGCGTAGATAGGGGGCGGATCAGGGGGATATATGCCCCCCCAATGGTATCGAAAATTGTTCAACATAACTAGTCATCAGCCAAATAAGTTAAGGAAACACACTCAGAAATGTTAATTAAGTCTTATTAGTACTCACAGGATTGTACATTCTATATCTTCATTCTACGGGTAAAGTACAAAGTCAACTACATCTGAAAGAATTTTTTAATTCTGCAAATCAACTAATATTTTGAATTTCTTTTTTTATATCGATTTTCCACAACAGGTATGAATAAATTCTTTTCTCTTAAAATCTCTAATACAGCAGTTTACCAAACATTACTGTATTAACAATGCAGGTGATGCTCTTGCGAAGCTTATAGTGGAAAATCTTCAAAATTATGATCTGGCTTTTTCTTTTTTGATCGGCCAAGGGTACGACCGACGGAGCAAGCAATAAGTCTGATCGATACAATGGTGTTCAGGCAATTATTCGCCAACAATTTGCTTCGGATGCTCTGTACCTCCATTGTGCAGCACATTAGAGACTGCATTACCACAGTTGAAGCAGTTTACAATTATTTCAATACACCGAAAAGAAAAGATATGCTGCAAAAAAACAAATAAGCGAAAGCGGCTGAATCTGACACGATAGATCTCAAAACATCAAGCAGTTGAAGATTTTGAGGACCTACTTCCGTTTGTGTTCGAGACTCTTTACCAAATAAGAACATTGGAAAGTGACGGAAAGAACTTAAAAAACGCTATGGATTTCGAGTTATAGATTAGCTTAAAGGTTATCAGCCGTATTTATAATCGCATTTTAAACTCCGCGGAACTTTAAAACACGCTTAATCGTTGATTAAAACAAAAATCGTATTTATAATCATTTTTCGGCAGTGAATAAGGGCTGATTAACTTAAACGCAGAAATGTGTGTTTTAAGCGTGTTTTAGCGTATAAATGTCATTTGATTTTGAGTATTGAGTAGTCATTCAGTGGTTTATTTACATCTTTGAGAATTTTAAAAATAACTAAAATGGAAATGTACTCAAATTACATAAACTTTATAAATAGTTTGGATGTAGTAAATGTGTTTTCAATTGACAGAAATGTGCATTGTTTTCCTTTTTTGTAAATTCGTTTCTTACAAGTTTTCCAGTTCGGAAACGTTTTTGATTTTCTCTTTTTGGACAAAACAACAAAATTAAAGCCAAAGAATAATAGAATATATAGGTACATATATATAGAACAATGTATATTGCCTGACCAACATTTCATCGTCCATAGGTTAGAAAATATAAACAAAAACAAATTTCTGTTGTCAGTTCAACCATTGAGAAACCAAAATAAGAGAGTTTCTTTATGATTTTGACATAAGAGATGATTAACTAGTATGGGCGAAAAAAATGATTATAAATAAGGATTTTTTATTCACTGATTAAAGTCTTAATAAGTTCTTAATCACTGAACAACTAATATGCGTTTTAAGCGTGTTTTAGCGAAATCTAATAAATACGGCTGTATAGGTATAGTTTACCAACTCTCGTTGCCATTAAGTCGTGAGTTTCAAAGAGCAAATTCAGACTTCGTCCAAGCTATGGATCTCGCCAAAGATTTAAGGGATCAACTAAAAAAAAACGGGCAGAAGATAACTCATTTTCGAAAGTGTTTGAAGATGCGAAAAAAAATGATTGAAGTCCTTGACATTGACGTTAAACATAAGAGAGAAGTTAACCAACAAAATAATCGTTCGAACCCTCAAGAATATTTTCGTGTTACTGTTTTCAATCCTTTTCACATCGAAATCGAGAGAAGGATTGAAAACAATGGACCTGAGACGAACCCTAGCTTTCAATTATGTAATTAAAAGTAATTTAGTTCTTAATCTATTAAGCAGAAGAGATGAGTAAATGCCGGAAAGCAGACAGACATTTTAATAAATACCTATTCTTCTCTTCGCTTACCTCGTGTTGAACACACGTCTTTTAAAGAACATCATTTATAGTAAATTGTAATTAGTTTTTAATAAAGTGGACTTGAGTAAATTATATCATATCTTTTCATTTTAAAGTGATTAAAAGATATTGCGCTTAGACATTCACAATTGGTGACCCCGTAAAAGTAAAAACGCAAAAGCAATTACAAAACAGAAGATGACCAAAACTGATGAAGGAACTAGTTCGGCCGAGTTGCAAAACGCTGTCGCTGCCGCTAACAGCAGTGATACTACAGAAATAGTCTCTAAAATATCAATTCGCATTCCACCGTTTTGGCATGAAAAGCCTCAAATATGGTTTACGCAAATAGAGGCTCAATTTCAGACTTCAAAAATAACAAAAGACATATCAAAATCCAACACGATAATTGGAGCAATCGAGTCACAAGTGCTAACACAAGTTTCTGATTCTGTTTTGCATCCACCAGACGAGAAAAAGTATGAGAATCTAAAAGCACAAATTATCGAAAGATTTGAGGACTCAGAGCAGCGAAAAATAAAGAAACTCCTCTCAGAAGTTGATTTGGGAGATAAGAGACCATCTCAACTATTGAACGAACTACGAGAACTGGGTGGAAATAAAATTAATCCAGAGTTTCTTAAATCTTTGTGGTTACAGAGACTACCACCTCAAGTCCGTGCTATCCTACAAGCATCCAGTGAAGAGTTAGCAGCATTGTCTAAGCTAGCGGACAAAATAATGGAAATAGGTGAGTTTTCAAGTACAATGGCAATCACTTCTACTCCACATGCACATAATTTGTCAACTTCTTCTCCTTCAACGAGCACCGCATCCACACAATCTTTACAAAATCAAATACAACAACTCAGTTCCCAGTTGCACGAGCTTATGAGAATTACAACAGGCAGAGACAATGTAAGGCGCCGTAACAGGAGTGCACATCGCTCATCTGCAGCATATTCATATTCTCGAGAGCGAAACAAAGACGATACCATGTGCTGGTTTCATAAGAAGCTGCCGTGAGCCATGCTCTTTCCAAAGTCGTCCAAAAAACTAAGTAGCAGAGTGTTGCCCAATGCTCCCACTAAACAACACATTGGTCAACACATTTTTAGATTAGTTTTTTACGACTCAACATGCAAACAGAAATTTTTAATCGATAGCGGAGCTGATATCTCTGTCATACCACCTTCATACAACGAACGGTTTCGCCCATCACAGATAACATTGTTTGCAGCCAACGGTAGTGCCATAAAAACTTATGGCGAGAAGCATTTGACACTGAATTTAGGTTTAAGACGTGCATTTAAATGGACTTTTGTCATTGCAGATGTAACACGACCGATAATAGGAGCTGATTTTATACGCAATTTTGGAATTCTTATCGACCTAAAAGGAAATCAACTCATTGACAGTACAACTCAACTGAAAACAAATGCAAATATATCTTTTGTCGCTCCTACAGACGTCACTATAAAATCGTTCGACACTAATCATCCATATTCACACATTTTGGCGGAGTTCCAAGAACTCATTCATATTAATAGAAATCCAAACAGCACAACAGGAATAACACATTGTATCGAAACAACCGGTGCACCAGTTTTTAGTCGTCCACGTCGCCTGGATGCTGAAAAATACAAGGCTGCACAATCCGAGTTTAGATACCTAATGGAAAAGGGTATTTGTCGACCTTCAAAGAGTAATTGGGCCAGCCCTCTTCATATGGTCAAGAAATCGAATGGGGAATGGCGCATATGTGGCGATTACCGTGCGTTAAATGCTAAAACGAGGGCCGATCGTTATCCGATCCCTTTTATCCAGGATTTTTCAAACATTTTACGTGGTCGAAAAGTGTTTTCTAAAATAGACTTGCAAAAGGCATTTCACCAAATACCGGTTGAGCCGTGTGATATCCCGAAGACTGCAATAACAACCCCGTTTGGTCTTATAGAATTTGTTTACATGACAAATGGGCTCTGCAATGCCGCACAAACATTCCAACGCAATATTCACCATGTTCTTCGTGACCTTGAAGATTTCACGTTTCCATAGACGATATATGTATAGCATCATTTTCAAAATAAGAACACGAGAATCACTTAAGGCAAGTATTGCAGCGTTTAAAAGATTTCGGCCTCGCAATCAACCCATCAAAATGTGTTTTTGGTCAATCGCAACTTGAGTTTTTAGGTCATAAAATTAACGGCAACGGTATTCAGCCCCTTGAAAATAAGGTTCAAGTAATCAAAGACTTCAATAAACCTAAAATTGCGATAGAATTAAAAAGGTTTCTAGCTATGTTGAACTTTTACCGGCGTTTTTTACCACGAGCGGTCGATAAACAGATGATTTTACAAGCACTTATAAACGGAAATGTAAAAAATGACAAATCCATAATCAGCTGGACAGCTGAAGCCGAATGTGCATTTGAGCAATGCAAATCTGATTTGGCAAAAGCAACGCTTCTTTGACATCCTATCGCAAACGCGGAAATATTTCTTAGTACGGACGCATCCGACTTGGCCATTGGTGCTGCCCTGCACCAAGTAGTTGAAAATGTGATATACCCGCTAGGAATTTTTTCTAAGAAGTTGAAGGACTCTCAACAAAAGCAAAGTACTTACGATAGAGAACTTTTGGCTATATACGAAGCTATACAACATTTTCGGCACCAAATCGAGGGCCGCAGATTTTACATACAAACGGACCATAAGCCACTTGTGTTCGCCTTCAAACAAAATTCGGAAAAAGCCTCACCTCGCCGAATTAGACAGCTCGACTTTATTGCCCAATTTTCCACCGATATTAGGTATGTACAGGGAAAAGACAATTGCGTTGCTGATACTCTGTCCAGGATAACTGAAATTTCAAAGTTTTCCATCGTTGATTCGCAGACCATCGCAAAGGAACAAAAGAAAGATCAAAGTTTTCTTGATATGTCAAAAGAAGGTAAAATTCCATTTACATCTTTAATAATCAAATCTTTTGCCATTCCAGACAGCGAATCAATAATTTACTGCGATGTGTCCTCAAACAGAATTCGACCAGTTCTTCCACCTACCTTACGGACCACTGTTACCGAACATCTTCACAGTCTTTCACATCCAGGAAGAAAAGCGACAACAAAAATCGTTCAGGAACGTTTTGTTTGGCCAAATATGCGAAAAGATATCGCTGAAATCGTCAAAATTTGTTTACCGTGTCAAAAAAGCAAAGTTCAGAGGCATAATCAAACACCATTATGCTCTTACGTACCGCCACTCGCACGATTTGAACACATTAACCTGGACTTGGTCGGACCTCTGCCAACTTCGCAAGGATGTCGATTTATCCTTACCTGCATCGACAGATATTCCAGGTGGCCGGAAGCATTTCCTATTCCAGATATCACTTCAGAAACTGTATCGAGAGCATTCATATCTGGTTGGATTTCCCGTTTTGGAATACCTCTACGAGTCACTACAGACTTAGGCCGTCAGTTTGAGAGTAATCTATTCAAGGAAGTAACACAGACCTTTGGCATTAAACACCTCACAACTACCCCCTATCATCCGCAGAGCAATGGTATTATCGAACGATGGCATAGATCGTTAAAAGCTGCCATTCGCTGTTATGAGACTCAGGATTGGTGCAAAGTTTTACCATTGATATTATTAGGACTCAGATCAACGTTTAAAAAAGATATTGCGCTTAGACATTCACAATTGGTGACCCCGACGTGATCAACGTTTAAAGAAGATATAAAATCAACATCCGCTGATGTTGTATGGAGCTTCAATTCGTTTACCTGGTGATTACCTCGGTGATCAGAGTAAACCCAAATATGAGACTGAGTTTGTAAAAGACCTACGAAAATTCATGTCAAACATACGTCCAACATCAACGTCAGCCCACAACAAAACCAACGCGTTTATTCAAAAGAGTTTAAAAAGCGCAGACTATGTTTTTATTCGGAACGATGCTGTCAAGCCGCCGCTACAACAACCTTACGATGGACCGTTCCAGGTAATAAGCAAACACGATAAGTATTTCAAGATAAAAGTAGAAAATCGAACGGCAAAAATATCAGTAGATCGTCTAAAAACCGCATTTTTGCCTGGTCATACAACTGCAAGCTATTCTCCTGATGCAACAAATCTACCAACAGATGTGAATGTTCAACAAGAATCAACATATACAACGAGATTTGGTAGAAGAATAAAGATACGAAAGCCGAATTAAATTTTCAATTAACTTTATTTATTTACGAAAGCCGCATTAAATTTTCAATTAACTTTATTTATTTACGAAAGTCGAATTAAATTTTCAATTAACTTTATTTGTATAAAATTTTTTTATAGTATGTTAATTTGAGGGGGAGTAATGTGGCGAACCCTAGCTTTCAATTATGTAATTAAAAGTAATTTAGTTCTTAATCTATTAAGCAGAAGAGATGAGTAAATGCCGGAAAGCAGACAGACATTTTAATAAATACCTATTCTTCTCTTCGCTTACCTCGTGTTGAACACACGTCTTTTAAAGAACATCATTTATAGTAAATTGTAATTAGTTTTTAATAAAGTGGACTTGAGTAAATTATATCATATCTTTTCATTTTAAAGTGATTAAAAGGTATTGCGCTTAGACATTCACAGACCTTTGAGAAAAATTTACAAACCATGAAAACATACTAGAAGGGTTTTCGGTTCTTTTCAAAGATTCTTCGTTAGAAGAATTAAAAACTTGGGAGAGATATTTGATCCCAAGAAATAATACTTCCTCTAACAATTCATTGGAAGCGCTTGATACTCTTGATAGCTGCTCCGAAGAAAGCTTTCTCAATATATATATTTGGTTATAGCTACACTGCCGGTATCAACGTCAACTCCCGAAAGAACATTCTTCAGTTTAAAGAGAATAAAAATAATAGAAAAAGCATGATCAACGTAGTGAGATTCTTAAAAATATGTCTATATTAATAACAGTGTGATTAGCTTTGGTTGTATACCTCTTTGCAGGATCGTTTGAATGGTTTGGTTGCTCTTGTTATTTATCGCTAAATACATATAACAGCAGACGAGGTTATAAGTCTTTTATCCAAAAGGAATAAAAAACTTAATTTTATTTCGTGATTTATTTTTTAAATTAATATTAATTTACTTATTACATCAATATTTGTTTCAGTTAATTTTATCTTTAAAAAATACAAGTTTTTATGGCATAAATAATGAATTCAATGAATCTTAATTTTTTTTTTAATTATTAATATTTAAAAAAAATGAGCAACTAGATCTATCCCCTCCCCCCCTCCCCCAAAGCGAAAAGCTATCTACGCCACTGGTTTGGTCAAAGAATCTGGGATAGGTTATCTTGGAGGTTTGGAAGTTGAAGTGAGTTTAGGAGGTCAGAAATGGAAGTTGCATTTTGTTGTTGTTTTTGAAGATTGATAAGTTATATCCGAGTTGGACATAACAGTTTCGTGAGTCAAATATTTGTACTTACCTACATAATCAAGCTCAATTTTCCAGCAAAATTTAGTCTAGTGCTTCGCAAATAACGGAATCAGAATTTGAGGCAGAAACAGTATTGAAAAGTGACCAAACACCAATTTTCATTGCGCTAAATAAGTACCGAAAAAGTAGAGATTGAGTTGACAAGGTTAATAAAAGAATCGAATCTTTATTCCATTTGTGTTTAGCCAGTGAGCCAGTCCTTGTGTAGTAGTTCCAAAAATCCAAAAAAGGAAGGTAGCATAAGAATGTGTGTTGACTGCACCGGCCATATTTCATTGACCGAATTCTTCTAAGGTTGAAAACCGTTTCTTTTTATTTAGACGATATTTTAGTTTGAGGTGCCACTGCTGCGAATCTTAAACGCCATCTTACTGGTCGTCTAAAAAAAGCATAATGATCATATTAATATGTAAAAGTGTAGATTTTTTTTGTAATAGCGTAGATTATCTTGGTCATATCTTCTGTTCTAAAAGAATTAGTCATAATCAAAAGAAAGTTGAGGCAATTGTCCCAGCTTCACCACTAACAAATCTTCAACAAATGCAATCTTATTAAGGTCTCCTCAATTACTATATTGAATTTCTTCCTACTTATACTAGAAAAGATATACAATTTTTATAGAAATAAGATTGCCAGAAAGCTTTCGATCCCTATCCCTCTTTTTGGATAGTCGAATTTTGGAACCATACGATGCTGGTCTTTATGGTGTCGGAATGATTTTATGTCAACTAGTAAGCGGTAAGGAAATACCAGTATCCACGGCAGGGAGAAATTACTTCCAGTAGGCGCCAGCCATAATTTTCGCAATAGACAAATTGCACTACTATTTGCATGGTCACGACTGCACTATTTCCACAGATAACCAGATTCTCTAGATCATCTATCCGAAGGAGGCAAATTCTGTAGCTGTTGTTTTGAGATTTTACAGGTGTGCTATTTTATTATCCCAGTATCTATAGCTATAATACTTCATTTAGAAAGGGTTTCAAAATGGGATATGTAGATTGTCTTTCAAGGTTGTCATAGGGTGGTGACTCAAATTTCGAGGAGACATATATCATACATTGTAGATACATTACTTTTTTTTACATTTTCACAGGAAATGTTCCAGTCGAATCAATCAATCCAGTGAAAGCAGTTACACAACCTTTCTATGAAACAGTATTTTGTATAATTGATTTTAAAAGCACACATTGTAATGTGATGTATGATCTGTGATTGAAGAAAATAAGAAAAAGCGAACTAGCAGAGTACAGACAAATTTTTTTTTTAAAGATATGAGACTATGACGTTATGTGTGGATAAAACTACAATTATATTGGAATAACTAAGATCAAATTAAACATAAATAAAATATCAATTAAACTGTATTAATTTTGTACCAGCTTTATTTAGTAGCGGAAGATGTTATATAATTATTTAACATTCACTTGAATTGTACTATACAGTTGAACTCTGCACTCATTAATGTCTGACGTTTAAAATCACCCTTTGCTAGACCCCGGGACTACACAAACAATATACTTACTTACTTACTAAGGTGGGTATTACAGTTCGGGGTGAACCTGGGCCTCAACCAACATCCTTGTATAACGACTTCGATTTCGGCCCAGCTCTCTCCAGTTTCGCACTCCAAGTCGGTTGAGGTCTTCATCCACTTGATTGCGCCACCTAAGACGAGGTCTTCCCCTTCCGCGATTTCCCTGCAATGTGCTTTCGAAAACCCGTCGAGCCGGAGCTTTTGGGTCCATCCACTCTACATGACCCAACCATCGTAGCCTCACGATGTGTACTCTTCTGGCTATGCCCATGTCGCGGTACAGCTCATACAGCTCGTTGTTGTATCTTCTTCTTCACACATTGTCTCCGCATACGGGACCTAAGATCATTCGGAGAATTTTTCTTTCGAAACGACCAAGAGTTTCCTCATCCGCTTTCGGTAAGGCCCATGCTTCCGCGCCGTAAAGCAGGACGGGGATGATTAAGGTTTTATACCTTGGTTTTTCTGGAGAGGATTTTGTTTCTCAATTGCCTTCTTAACCCAAAGAAGCAACGGTTGGCAAGAGTTATTCTCCGTTTAATGTCCGAACTGATGTTGTTATCCGTGTCTACAGCGGATCCTAGGTAGACGAAGTCCTGTACTACCTCGAAGTTATGTCTTTCTATTGTGACGTTTTGTTCAGTTCGTCGATGTTCTGTGTCCTTGTTTGATGACAACATATACTTCGTTTTGCCCTTACTAACCATCAAACCCATTTTTGCCGCTTCTGTTTTAATACTCACAAAAGCACCTATGACATCACACTTTTTCTTCCCATTACGTCAATATCGTCTGCGTAGGCGAGTAATTGTACAGACTTTTGAAAAATTGTTCTTCTGGTGTTGACGTTTGAGTTTCTTACAACCTTTTCAAGTATGATGTTGAAGAAATCGCATGGCAGTTTGTCGCCTTGCCTAAAGCCTTTTTCGACATCAAAGGTCTCGGTGAGTTCTTTACCGACCTTGACGGAGCAGCGTGAATTCTCCAAAGTCATCCTGCATAGTCGTGCGAGTTTTGCAGTGATGCCGAAACTAGACATGGCTCTGTACAGCTCGTCTCTGTAAATACTGTCATACGCGGCCTTGAAATGGTCACGACTGCACTATTTCCACAGATAACCAGATTCTCTAGATCATCTATCCGAAGGAGGCAAATTCTGTAGCTGTTGTTTTGAGATTTTACAGGTGTGCTATTTTATTATCCCAGTATCTATAGCTATAATACTTCATTTAGAAAGGGTTTCAAAATGGGATATGTAGATTGTCTTTCAAGGTTGTCATAGGGTGGTGACTCAAATTTCGAGGAGACATATATCATACATTGTAGATACATTACTTTTTTTTACATTTTCACAGGAAATGTTCCAGTCGAATCAATCAATCCAGTGAAAGCAGTTACACAACCTTTCTATGAAACAGTATTTTGTATAATTGATTTTAAAAGCACACATTGTAATGTGATGTATGATCTGTGATTGAAGAAAATAAGAAAAAGCGAACTAGCAGAGTACAGACAAATTTTTTTTTTAAAGATATGAGACTATGACGTTATGTGTGGATAAAACTACAATTATATTGGAATAACTAAGATCAAATTAAACATAAATAAAATATCAATTAAACTGTATTAATTTTGTACCAGCTTTATTTAGTAGCGGAAGATGTTATATAATTATTTAACATTCACTTGAATTGTACTATACAGTTGAACTCTGCACTCATTAATGTCTGACGTTTAAAATCACCCTTTGCTAGACCCCGGGACTACACAAACAATATACTTACTTACTTACTAAGGTGGGTATTACAGTTCGGGGTGAACCTGGGCCTCAACCAACATCCTTGTATAACGACTTCGATTTCGGCCCAGCTCTCTCCAGTTTCGCACTCCAAGTCGGTTGAGGTCTTCATCCACTTGATTGCGCCACCTAAGACGAGGTCTTCCCCTTCCGCGATTTCCCTGCAATGTGCTTTCGAAAACCCGTCGAGCCGGAGCTTTTGGGTCCATCCACTCTACATGACCCAACCATCGTAGCCTCACGATGTGTACTCTTCTGGCTATGCCCATGTCGCGGTACAGCTCATACAGCTCGTTGTTGTATCTTCTTCTTCACACATTGTCTCCGCATACGGGACCTAAGATCATTCGGAGAATTTTTCTTTCGAAACGACCAAGAGTTTCCTCATCCGCTTTCGGTAAGGCCCATGCTTCCGCGCCGTAAGGCAGGACGGGGATGATTAAGGTTTTATACCTTGGTTTTTCTGGAGAGGATTTTGTTTCTCAATTGCCTTCTTAACCCAAAGAAGCAACGGTTGGCAAGAGTTATTCTCCGTTTAATGTCCGCACTGATGTTGTTATCCGTGTCTACAGCGGATCCTAGGTAGACGAAGTCCTGTACTACCTCGAAGTTATGTCTGTCTATTGTGACGTTTTGTCCAGTTCGTCGATGTTCTGTGTCCTTGTTTGATGACAACATATACTTCGTTTTGCCCTTACTAACCATCAAACCCATTTTTGCCGCTTCTGTTTTAATACTCACAAAAGCACCTATGACATCACACTTTTTCTTCCCATTACGTCAATATCGTCTGCGTAGGCGAGTAATTGTACAGACTTTTGAAAAATTGTTATTCTGGTGTTGACGTTTGAGTTTCTTACAACCTTTTCAAGTATGATGTTGAAGAAATCGCATGGCAGTTTGTCGCCTTGCCTAAAGCCTTTTTCGACATCAAAGGTCTCGGTGAGTTCTTTACCGACCTTGACGGAGCAGCGTGAATTCTCCAAAGTCATCCTGCATAGTCGTACGAGTTTTGCAGGGATGCCGAAACTAGACATGGCTCTGTACAGCTCGTCTCTGTAAATACTGTCATACGCGGCCTTGAAATCGATAAAGAGATGGTTAATATCGATATTAAGTTCTCGGGTTTTTTTCAAGATCTGCCGTAATGTGAAAATTTGGTCTATTGTGGACTTCTCTGGTCTAAAACCACATTGATAAGGACCTATCAAGTTGTTGACGTGGGGTTTCAGACGTTCACATATTACAGCAGACAAGATCTTATAAGCGACGTTAAGGAGGCTTATCCCTCTGTAATTGGCGCAATTGTGAGGGTTTCCCTTCTTTAGGATTGGGCATACGATACTGAGGTTCCATTCATCGGGCATGCTTTCTTCCGACCATATCATGCAGATCAGCTGGTGCATGCTCCTTTCCAACTGGTCTCCAGCTACCTTGAAAAGTTCGGCATCAAGGCCATCTGCACCTGCAGTCTTATTTGATATATGTTTGCATATGGCAAGCTTAACTTCCTCTAGGTCGGGAGGACGGCATTCTTGATCATCGTCCAAACGGAATGGGGCAATCTACCTGACAGCGGAACTTGTGTCCTCATCGCCGTTAAGCAGTCTGCAGAAGTGATCTTTCCAGATCCTCAGTAGCGACTGTGACTCTACTACTATGTTTCCCTGCTGGTCTTTACAGTCTTGAGTTTGGGGCTTGCCACCCTGGCAGGATCTTTTTACCTTTTGGTAAAACTTCCAAATCTCGTTCCTGTCATGGCACCTCTCTATTTCCTCAAACGAGCGCTTCTCATGCTGCTTCTTTTTCTTTTTGAGAATTCGGTGTTCCTCTCTTCTTTTCTCCTTGTAAATCTCGTTATACTGATCGTAAGCAGCCCTCGTTTGTTTTTGCATCAGAATTGACGTGCTTTTTGTTTGGCTGCATTTGCCTGCCTGCATTCTTCATCGAACCATGGGTTTCGTTTTGATGGCCGAGTGAAACCCAGAACCTCAGAGGCAGCGGGTCTGATGGCTTCTTGGCAATGTTGCCACTGGTCTTCAATGCTTAATGCTGGCGGCATGGGATTCAGGGATAATTGAAGGGAAACTCGATTGGAAAAAGCATTGGCAATCTCTTGCGATTGCAGCTTTCCGACGTCATATCTCTTCACAGCGTTAGTTCGTGCTGGTCGTGAACAAGATATCCTTATTCGTACCTTGGCTACAACAAAGTAGTGTTCCGAGTCAAAGTTGGCCCCTCGGAAAGTTCGGACATCTAACACACTTTAAGAGTGCCTTGCGTCGATCGCAACATGATCAATTTGGTTGACGGTTGATTGATCTGGGGATCGCCATGTACCTTTATGAATTTTGAGATGCGGGAAGCGTGTACTGCTTACAACAAGATTAAGTCCCGCAGCAAAATCGATTAGCCTCAGTCCGTTTTCGGAGGTTTTGTCATGGAGGCTATGCTTACCGATTGTATTACCAAAGATATCCTCCTGCCCTAGTTTTGCGTTAAAATTGCCAAGATTTTTCACGATTTGCACGTCGTGTCTAGGGCACTGCTCATAAGTTTCTTCGAGGAGCTCGTATAAACAGTCTTTGAAATTGTCGTCTTTCTCTTTAGTGGGGGCGTGGGCGCATATAAGGCTAATGTTGGCGAATTTAGCCCTGATGCGGATGGTCATTATACGCTCATTAACTGGATTTTGGCTAATCACCTTATCCCTGAGTCTTCCTCTAACAACAAATCCGCATCCAAATAAGCGCTGTTTCTGTTCCCTGTAGCATTCGCCATAGTAAATGTCACAGTTTTTCATCTTCTTTATGCCCGGTCCACTCCATCGCACTTCTTGGATGGCGGTTATGTCTGCTTTGCAGCAGTACAGGGCGTCCGCTAATTCTCCACCTGCACGTAGTCCGTTAAGAGATCTAACGTTCCACGCGCAGATCCGGAGGTCATTGTCCTTTTTTCGTTTGCTTGGGTCGTCAACTTTGAAATCATTATCGTTATCCGAGGCTGCTTATTGTTTCGGAACAAGGTCTTTTTTACGTGGTTGGGTAGTTAACCCTACGCACAACCCCCAACCTGGAGGGCCAGGTACTTTTGGATCCCTTCAGACACAAAGGGCTCGAATATCCAATTTCAGTACCCTGCTGCTGGGGTATGAGTGCTGCCGTTGGCTCACCAGGAGCTCATCCGCCACCACTCTACTTCAATACCCTGTCCTAGTATTGAAAGATCCTGAAAGACCTTTAAACCAAATAAGTTGGAGTAGCTCCTTCAGGGGTTTCAGCTTTTTGACTTCTGAAGTCCACCGTTGATTCTGTCATTCGAATTCATCCGCTGGGACATATACGCGAAAGCTCTCGTAGACCACTGAGATTCGCGCAGTCAGTCATTGTTCGCAGAGCAATTATAGTGTTGATCACAATTTTTTTATCCGCCTTCCACAAAAATAATATATGGGAAGTCAATACAATTAAACTTTTTTACATACGCAAACGAATTTTTCGAAATTGAAAGTCAACTGGTATGGGACATTCCAATTCCAAGGCAGCTGAGAAGCAATTTGACTAGCCATTAAACTGACAGCTTCATCAAAACACCCTAAAAAAAGGAAAATGAATTCAATTGCTCTAAAAGTGAACAAAGTGCTGAGAAAAATTATTTTTAATGTTTTTTTGTGCTATTCTGAAATCAAATAATAAAAAAAAATTGATTGAAAGCCAATTGCCTGAAAAATTAAAAGTCGCCAACGCAGCATCCAAAACACGGACAGGAATTTGAAAGATGATGTATGTGAACCGATGGCTTGTCAGTTGTTGATCGTGTACCCGCAGGGTTACTATACCAATCTTCAATAAGTAAATTTATCATGAATTGTACATCACTTAGTTATAAGCAGGGATAGGATTTTACTAACTTTGCCTTTTTTTTGGTTAATCGGAATATGAAATAGACTTTCGACAAACTTGTTTCAAACCTTGGTGATTGCAAATATATATATTTTATTTTGCCTTTTTTTGCCTTTTTATTCCATAATTGCTTTTTTTTGCCTTTCTTCGCCATTTTTGCCTTTTTCTGCCTTTTTTGCTTTTTTATTAAAGTTTGTTAAAAATTATCTATTAATTGGTTTAGCATTAAAAAAAATGCCAACATTTTCGTGCCGTTGAGAACATTTCGTTAAAAATCTTGTACAGTTTCAAACATACAAAAAAACTATGGAAAATGTTCGAATTAATGCGTGTATTAATGTTTATCTGCGCAAACCTGCTCGGTACTTCTTCCTCGATTGCGTAAAATGCATACCTGCGTTAACAGAATGTTGGTATGTATGCCTGTTTTTCTACGCAGACATGCTTGGTACTTCTTCCTCGCAGCGTAAAATGCATACCTGCATCAACATTTAGAACGTTCAAGACTGTTCGGAGAAATGAATGACCTGACCATGACCACATCCGGTTTGCGCTTGTGGCCGCTGTGTGCATAACTATAATTTTTTTTATTGTGTAAGTTAACGTCAACAAAATTGTTCAATTCTTCATATCCACGCGCAGCAACTTGAACTGCAATTATTGCATTATCGAATTCCCAGAAAACAGCACAGACGACCTCAACGACGGTCATCACCCCAACACCGGCGACAGGTCGTCAGCACTTTTACAACAGCAGTAGAGGTTTTAATTAAGATAGGTAGTTGTAAGTTATTCAGTTCAATTTTGCATTTTGAAGTGTTAATAAAGAATAGAAAAAAAGAAATGAAACTCTTTTTTTTTAAACCAAATTAATATAGTTTAAAATAACTGGCGCCCATACGTGGTTTTTTTGTTAAAGTACAAACGAAGTAAGTCGACCTAAAGTAGCTCGCCTCGTAAGACACTATTAAGCATTAAGCCGACCTAAAATAGCTCGCCGCGTGTGTTAAGTTAAAGTGTACCAAGCAAAGCAACCAACCCATCAATAGAAGTCAATCAATAGAAAGACGAACCACGAGGGAGTGTAAGAATTTTTACCCTAGTAGCTGACGCAAAAAGGACAACGGAAATCTTACCAGCGTGGGATGATCTTCAAGATCTTTATGTAAGAAAATTATTTTAAGAAACAAAAAGTGAAATTATTATTTTGTCTGAAACCAGAAATCAAAATCCTAATCAAAGAAATTATTATTTAGTCTGAAACCAGAAATCAAATCCTAATCAAAGAATATATTTATAGAACAAAAGTGAAATTATTATTTAGTCTAAAACCAAGAATCAAGATCCTAATTAAAGAAAATATTTACAGAACAAAAGTGAAACTATATAATTAAAGTATTTAGAATTTTGCACATTAACGAGCAAACGTAGTTAATACTGATTCAAAACAAAACCAAATAGCTTTTATTTTCTAGTAGCTTTTATGCGATTTATAAGCATTTTATACAAAAATTAAGATAATTTGAAACATAAGAGTTGAAAAGAACATTATAAATTTTCAAAATTCCGAAACACGAGAAAGAAAAAAGACATAAAAAAGCAATCATGACAGAACCTACAGGTTCTAGCAATACATTACCAAATATTCCACTTCCAAATTTTAACCTTCCCCCCCCCCAAACCCAAACATATCCAATCCAAATTCAGCAAGTGCTACACCCGAATTCGAGGCACTCGTCACTAGCATCGTTTCAAAAGTCTGCAACGATCAATGTAAAAACATTGTTCAATCCATTATAAACCCGCATGCCAACTTTTACAAGGGCGTAGAACAAAGTATTGATGTGCAATATGCAGGAAATTTAGGTGAACTAGATAAAGTACCCGATGTGGTACGATCAATTAGGGAATTCTCAGGGAATCCTGGCGAATACAGCTCTTGGCGAAAGAGCATTGAAAGAATCCTAAGCATTTACAACCATCTTAGAGGCACACCAAAATACTTTGGTATCCTCAACACAATAAGGAACAAAATTGTAGGTAACGCAGATGCGGTTTTAGAATCATACAATACGCCGTTAAATTGGGAGTGCATTTCTAAATGTCTTACTACCCACTATGCCGACAAGCGCGATTTAGGTACCCTTGAGTACCAAATGACAACTCTTTCACAGGGTAATAACAACATCGAACAATATTATCAAATGGTATACCAACATTTGACATTGATATTGAATAAAATCTCTAGTATGGACATTTCTACAGATGCTATGCATTTGTTAACAGACACCTACAGAGACAAAGCTCTCGATACATTCATCAGAGGCCTTAAAGGAGACCTACCTAGATTGTTGGGTATTAGAGAACCCGCAGATCATCCTCAGGCTTTATACTTGTGCCAAAAATTGGACAACCAACAATTTCGCACACAGCACGCTAATATTCCTAACAGAAAACATACTCCCGAATTACCACCTCGAAAATCAAACCACTATCATCAAACACAACAATTCTACCCACATTTAGCACATGTTCCTCAGCATCCCCCACGTCGGTCCCATTACCCGCAATACTCCCAACAGCCTCAACAATTTTATCAGTATCCTCCACAAAATCCTTTTGCACAGCAAAACCAATATGGTCCACCTCGACCAACTGCCCCAAAACCACTTCCTAGACCAGAACCTATGGAAATCGATTCAAGTTTACGTTCAAGAGAAGTAAACTACATAAATAGGCCAAAATATCAGAATCATTTATACGGTAAAAGGCCAAACGATCAAAATATTACAACTCCATCTACACAAGCACACCCACCGAAAATTCAAAGAAATTTCCACTTGCCAACTAATCCAGTAAATCCTAATTCCTATCCCGAAACAGTAATCAATCCAAACCTTGAACTAACTAATAATATTGAACACTATTATCAACCAAATATCAGTGATTATAACTCTTTAGTAAATGCTATGAGTACAGTGAACATCGGAGATGAATCTTTAGATGAATATATTGAAAAACAAAGCAATTACTATGAACAATTGAACGATTATGCAGACATCCATTTTTTAGGTTAACAAGCTCGTCTTTGCCCATACTTCGAATGTAAGACGAGCGACGGTAAAATTTTAAAATTTCTAATAGATACAGGGTCAAACAAAAACTACATCCAGCCAAGCCTAGTAAAGAATCCAATTCCGAATAACGAAAACTTTTTTGCAAACTCAGTTGGCGGTCAAGTCGAAATAAGCCAACATACTATGATAAATCTTTTCGGTATTAATAGCATTCAAATACAGTTTTTCATTCTTCCCTCACTCAAATCCTTCCATGGAATCCTGGGCAACGATAGCCTTAAGGATTTGTCAGCTGTCATTTTTACAAAAGAAACTTATATGCTTATTAAAAATAAGCTTAAAATCCGATTAAAACAACAAATTTATGAGTCAATAAACTCCGTCACTATCAGAGACAAACACATGTCCGAAGAAAGCAAGTTTAAGCTTCGCAAGCTCACCGATACACACTCTGATCTATTCGCCGAACCGGATGAAAAATTAACTTACACCACAAAGGTGAAAGGAAAAATTAGAACCTCGACTAATGAACCAATATATACGAGATCATATCCATACCCTATGTCCTTAAAAGATGAAGTCGAAAAGTAAATAAATCAATTGCTTAAAGACGGCATCATCAGACCTTCTCGGTCTCCTTACAATGCACCAATATGGGTTGTACCCAAAAAAGTTGATGCATCTGGCGAAAAAAAATTTCGACTAGTAATCGACTATCGAAAACTGAATATGGTCACTATCCCCGACCGCTATCCGATACCGGAAATAAATGAAGTTCTATCCCAACTCGGACAAAACAAAGTCTTCTCAGTACTCGATTTAAAAAGTGGTTTCCACCAAATCAAACTACACGAGAACGACATAGAAAAAACAGCCTTCTCCGTAAGCAACGGAAAATACGAGTTTGTACGACTCCCATTTGGACTGAAAAATGCTCCGTCCATTTTTCAAAGAGCATTAGACGACATATTACGAGAACATATAGGAAAAATCTGTTTCGTCTATATAGACGATATTGTCGTCTTCAGCAAAGACGAAGAGTCACACTTCGAAAACCTTTCAATGATTTTCAGAACTCTTCAAGAAGCCAACTTAAAAGTACAAATGGACAAATGTGAATTTTTACAAACCAATGTAGAATTCTTAGGTTTTATTATTACACCCGAAGGAATAAAGACCAACCCAAAGAAGCTGGAAGCAGTAGAAAACTTTCCATGTCCAAATACACTGAAAGATCTAAGATCATTCTTAGGCCTGTCAGGGTTTTATCGCAGGTTCATAAAAGACTACGCTAAAATAGCGAAACCCCTAACAGTCCTTTTAAGAGGAGAGGATGGACGGACGTCCAAACATGCCTCATGTAAAAAGGTCATAGCAATGAACGACGAAGCATTAGAAGCATTTGACAAAATAAAAAAATCTTTAACCTCGGAAGATGTAGTTCTCGCATATCCCGACTTAAAAAAAGAATTCCATTTAACGACAGACGCATGAGACTACGCAATTGGCGCTGTCTTGGAACAAGATAAGAAACCCATTACCTTCATCTCTCGAACACTTGATAAAACTGAAGAACATTTCGCTACAAACGAAAAAGAAATGTTAGCGATCATATGGGCACTCACTACTCTTAGAAATTACCTTTACGGTCAGTCAGTTGTAAAAATCTACACTGATCATCAGCCTTTAACTTATGCGCTGAGTAACAAAAACACCAACCATAAATTAAAACGATGGAAAGCCATACTCGAAGAGTATAATTACGAGCTTAAATATAAGCCCGGCAAAACCAACGTCGTGGCCGATGCATTATCAAGACCACCGATTAATAGCAATATAAATTCTTTAACTGTCACACAACATAGTGACGAAAGCTCAGGACAACGCCTTATTAAATTTGCAACCGAGCCTTTAAATGTGTTCAAAAATCAAATTATTTTATCAGAAGGACCTGTAGAGTCCTATAATTTCGAAATAGTCTTCCCTACCTATCATCGACATACAATAGTAGAACCAGAACTTTCCGACGAAAAACTATCAATATTCTCAAACGATATCTCAATCCATCCGTAATCAATGGCTTACAAACAAACGAAAGAATCCTGGGACAGATTCAAGAAATCTACCCAACTCATTTCAAACAATATAGAACTAGATTTTCCAGAAACATAGTCACAGATTTACTTGACGAGGAAAAACAAGAGTCTGAAATTATAAAAGAACATACACGTGCACATAGAAATAGCAAAGAAAATAAACTGCAAATTCTGAACAAATTTTATTTCCCTCAGATGCGCCGCAAGGTAGAGAAAATAGTCAAAGAATGCAAAATATGCAAGGAACATAAATATGACAGACACCCCAGTAAACCAATGATTCAAGCCACTACTATACCTACATACCCTGGTCAAATATTGCATTTAGACATTTATTTCACGAATAAACGCATTATCTTGACAGCCATTGATAAATTTTCTAAATATGCTTTAGAAAATTCAAATCAAGATCAGCCGAAGATATAAAACAACCCTTAAGAGAATTAATCCTTTCATTTGGTGTCCCTGACACTATAGTCGTCGACAACGAAAAATCCCTAAACTCGAATTCAGTTCTTTTCATGTTAGAAAACTTTTTCAATATAAAAATATTCAAAACTCCTCCATATACCAGTACCGCTAATGGACAAGTAGAGCGTTTTCACTCAACACTATCCGAAGTGATACGTTGTTTAAAATCCCAAAACCCAAATTATACATTCCCAGAACTTCTGGGCAAATCCATTTTCGAATATAATAACTCCATTCACTCAACCACAGGAAAAAACCCATAGACATATTCTTTGCTAGACAGTTATCCAATAATCCCGAACAACTTGAAATAGAAAGAGAAATCACCAAAAACAAACTGATAGGTAAACAAGATGCAGATTTAGAATACCATAATAAGAAAAAAACTCCTGTTAAAAAGTTCTAACGGAGAAACCATTTATGTCAAAGTTAACAAAAGATTAGGAAATAAATTATCAGCCAAATACAGAAAGGAAATAGTAAAAGAAGACAAAAATACAACCGTCATTACTCAATCAGGAAAAACTATACACAAAAGCCTTATTAAAAACTAGATTTTTCCCTTCCCCTTAGGTTATTGGTACAACTTTGTATCATAAGTGCAAACATCCAAATATTGGACTACACCAATTCACAATTGATTAAAATTAGCACTGGAAATGCCAAGATCCAAAATGGATCCTTCAAAATCATACACGTTATTGACATCGACGTTTATGGCAATTTTATCCGAGAATTGGAAACAGCAATAACCAACGTGAAACCCCAACATCCTATATATCCTATCCTTTCCTTCGAAATTGAAAAAATTAAAAATTACTTTTTAAGATTAAAAATAAAAGAAAAAAATAAGAGATCATTAGATTTCATCGGAAGTGCGTGGAAATGGATCGCCGGAAACCCGGACCAGCACGACTTCGAAATCTTAACTGATAAGATGAATAATGTTTTAAGTAATAAAATAATCAAGTTATAATCAACAGAATAACAATTGAAAAAATTAATGAAATCACTAACCTTACAAATAATATAATCAAACCTTTAAAGAGCAAAATGACGTAGATATTAGTTTAATTATGAAAATAAAATATAAACTTGAGTTAATAAAAGAAGAACTCATAAATATTGCCTACGGCATACATTGGGCTAAAGCCAACATTGTTAATTCATACATTTTAAGTAGCAACGAAATCAATATTACTGAAACTATAATAAAAAATGAAAAAATTCCTTATGTCAATTTAGATGAAGCCTTAGAATTTGCAAATGTGAAAATTGCTTCCAACAATAAAAATATAATTTACATATTAGAACTACCTATAAGCGAAAATTATTCCTGTAGTGTTTTTATACTTAAAGCAATAAAGAAAAAGAATGTTATTAACAAAATTCCTTACGAAAATGTGTTAGAATGTAGAGATAAGATTTTTGGAATAATTAAAGATTGTAAAAAATTTAATGAACTATCCATATGTAATAAAAAAAAACGTAATAGATATTAGCACCTCTGCCTGCATACCAAACCTACTGAAGAGCATCAAACCAACATGTACGCAAATAAACAACGAACACATTCCATCACTCGAAGAAATATCTCCTGGAATTCTCCTCCTCAACCAATTCAGTGGTCCTGCAGTTATTAATAAAGAAACAGTCGAACTCAATGGAACTTACATCATCCGCCATACAAACTCTTTGATACAAATAAACCAAAGAGAATTCACAAACAGAGAAATCATCAACTATCATCCTATGCCAGCAGTTCTTCAGCAGCCAATGTTAGAAGCCAAAGAAGAATTCCTATCACTCGAGAGACTTAAGAATCTCTACGCAAACAGTACAAACAAGATAGACTTGCTAGAAAACAACAATATCATCCATAGCACAACCAGCTCAGTACTAGCATTTTGCCTAATATCAATAATAATAATATTGGCTGTCAAATTCCTTCGAAATCAAAAGAACAAAACCATTGGAAAAAACGAAAATCTAACTTCAACACCAGAATTAGATAAAAACGCAAAAACCATGGTAATAGGTATTGAAGACATCAAGAAATACCTGAGGTCATCAAACGAGGACGTTCGAATTTAAGGGCGGAGGAGTTAACGTCAACAAAATTATTCAATTCATCATATCCACGCGCAGCAACTTGAACTGCAATTATTGCATTATCGAATTCCCAGAAAACAGCACAGACGACCTCAACGACGGTCATCACCCCAACACCGGCGACAGGTCGTCAGCACTTTTACAACAGCAGCAGAGGTTTTAATTAAGATAGGTAGTTGTAAGTTATTCAGTTCAATTTTGTATTTTGAAGTGTTAATAAAGAATAGAAAAAAAGAAATGAAATTCTTTTTTTTTAAACCAAATTAATATAGTTTAAAATAACTTGTACAAATAAAACCGTTGGGAAATCCCAGGTACCATTCAAATTTATTTGGATTTGCAGAATTTTTGCGTGTGGGATAGTTATTCTTTTGTGAATGTAACTCTCTGGCACATAATTGAGTAATATTGCGTCAACTGCTGCGATACATTTCTGCTACCCCTTCAATAAATAGAAAAAAGTTCCGCAAATATGGTCAACTTGGTGGTGCGATAAAAACAATAGACCTCATTAGCTCGAAGTGCGCTTCTTTACGTAGTCGGTTTTTGTATACCTCGGGTGTTTTAAATAAAAATAAGTGAACGATTACTGTGACAAAATGCCTAAAACGGCTTGCAAAGACGAAACTAAGTTAAAAAATTTTGTGTTGAAGTATGGACCAGATTATTTTTCATCTGATGGAAAAGTGCTTTTGTGCAAATTGTGTGGTGTAAAAGTCAACCACGAAAAAAATATTTTGTAGAACAACACATTAGCAGAGCAAAGCACCAGCAAGCAATGGCGTTGAAGAAACCAACAAAAACTCAAACTATTACTTCTTTCGTTACTGGAACCAACAAAAATGAGTTTTACGCCGATATGACGAAAATGTTGTTAGCATGTGACATACCGCTGTATAAAGTCAATCGCCCAGAATTTCAGACTTTTTTTGAAAAATACACAGAAAAAAAAGTGCCAGACGACTCAACGCTAAGGAAAAATTACGTCGAAGATTGCTATCTCGAAGTGCTACAAAAGATCCGTGCTGAAGTTGCTGACGACAATATTTATGTATCCATCGATGAAACTACAGACAAAGCAGGACGTTGCGTTACTAACGTAGTTGTTTTGCCTCTCAATGGCCGAAGTTCTGGAAAGAGTAAACTCAACAACAATTGCCCAGCTTTTTGACGATTCGATGCGATTGTTGTGGCCAGATGAGCTCAAGAGAGAAAAGGTTTTGTTGTTCGTAACAGACGCTGCACCCTATATGGAGAAGAGTGGCAAAACTCTGCAAGGACTGTACTCAAAAATGGTTCACGTAACTTGCGTCGCTCACGGTGTACACAGAGTCTGTGAAAGCATACGCAGTCACTACCCAAAAGTTGACGCCTTCGTTTCGAACTTGAAAAAAGTATTCCTGAAGAGTCCATCTCGGATTGCTGTTTTTAAGGATATGGAACCTGAATTGCCACTGCCACTTCAACCAGTAAGTTTGTTTAAAACTGAGTTTGAAATCAAATTTTTTAATTTGTATTTAAACTAGGTTTTAACTCGCTGGGGTACTTGGTTAGAGGCAGCAGCGTATTATGCGGACTTTTTTGATCGGATCAAAAAAATCGTCAGCGCTCTCGGAGATGATGCAAGCTGTGTTGCATTTGCGAAAAAACTGATTGAAGATGAAGAACTGCAAGCGCAGCTGGAGTACATTAAAGTCAATTTTGGCTTTTTAGTCGATCCGAAAAAACATATTTTCCAAGACCTACAAAAAACAGGAACATCAATTGGCGAAGTGCTGCCTGTTTTGGAAGACATCAACGAAGATTTAAAAAAAGCAAAAGGACCCATTGCAGAGGAAGTCTTGAAGAAGTTTACTGCCGTTTTCAATGGAATCACGGGCCTAAAAACGATTGAGCAGATAAACTCTGTAATAAACGGTGACGTGGACTCCAAACTTACAGAAAACATTGAAGTGAACAATGTTGAAAGTTTTACATGGGCTCCTCTCGTCTCAGCTGAAGTTGAGAGATCATTTAGCTCCTTCAAAGCCCTTCTAAGGGACAACCGAAGAAGATTGCTACCTGAGAACTTTAAAAAACTTTTGGTAGTCCAATGCTTCTATAATTAAATGTATTTTTGTTTAAGTTCCTTTTATTTTTTCATAAATGCCTTTTCTTTGCCTTTTTAAGTGTTTTGTTTTGCCTTTTTTTAATTTTTTAGGTCAACAAAATCCTAACCCTGGTTATAAGCTTAAGAATTTTATCTCTTTTATCTTGACCATCGATCATAATAAGGAGTTCAATATTTGATATTGTTTTTTTTTTTATAACATTTTGTGGGAAACACCATCAGATAATTTTTTTTTATTCTAGATTTTAAATCCAACAGTCGATACTGTTCGAGGTATCTGCTAAGGCACTAGCATAAACTCAAACCATTTTTATACCATTCCATTTCATTATACAGGGTGTCCCGTAATTGGTACATACCTCGGGATGTGATTCTTGGTCATATTCTAAGAAAATAAATTGTTCTACAGTAAACTCCGTTTCTCAACTTTGAAATAACTTTTTGACAATTTAAGAAAAGGCTAACCCTGACCTGTGTTAAATTTCTATCAATAGTGATGTTCGAGACCTAACTTTAGATTTAAAATTTTGGAAAAATAATAATCTTTAAAAGTGTATTTAAATTGCACTATTATAAGCTTAGGGTTGCCAGATTTTCAATTTTAAATGGTGTTCAAGTTTTCTTCCCCAAACAAAGTTTTGACTTTGAGGTAATTTTTTTCAGAAAATGCCTGATAAACATAGAGTTTCTTTATTTTTTACAGATGAACAAAACAATAATAAAAAAAACTCATAAATAAGTAAAATAAAACAAACTGGAGTAAATTCAGAGAAAAGCTTGAAAGCTATATAAATCTCAGATCCCCTATGGAAACAAAAGAGCAAATCGACCTTGAAGTAGAACAATTCATTGCCGATGTTCAACAAGCTGCAGAAGAAAGTACACCAACTTGCTCGAGTAGGAAGCAAACTGAAACAAAATACCCTGCCGAGATAAGAGAGTTGATATTGGAGAAGAGAAGAGCTCGAAGAAAATGGCAAAATACTAGATTTCCAGACGACAAAACAGCGTTTAACCGGCTAAGCAACGAACTGAAAAAACAAATCTACGAATTCAAAAATGATTCATTAAGTAGATTCCTGAAAAATTTAACGACTGATGCTTCAACTGATTATTCGCTCTGGAAAGCAGCTAAGCGCCTGAAAAGACCGCAGTTACAAAACCCGCCAATTAAATCTCTAAACGGGAATTGGATCGGAAATCCGAAAGAAAAAGCTAACCTGTTTGCAGAACATCTTGCGAATGTTTTTAAGCCATTCCCAGCAAATACATCTGAAATCAGCTTACAGTTTATTGATAAAGTCGATGAAGTTGACATACCAATTGTCACACTCAAAGAAATAAAAAGTGTGTGTCGAAATCAACTATCGAACAAAAAATCACCTGGGTACGATCTAATAACTGCTCAGGTTATGAAAGAAATGCCATCAAAAGCCTTCATAAAACTCCAATTCATAATAAATGCATGCCTAAAGACCCAATATGTCCCACATCATTGGAAAATTGCTGAAGTAATTGTTATACCAAAGCAAGGTAAGCCACCAACAGAAGTGACGTCTTACAGACCAATATCGCTTATACCAATAATGGCAAAAGTCTTTGAAAAATTGCTACTGAAAAGACTGAGCAAGGTCATAGAAGAAAGAAATCTAATCCCAAATCATCAGTTTGGATTTAGAAATAAACATTCCACGATAGACCAAGTTCATAGAATAACGGATACAGTTGAAAAAGCATTAGAAGAAAAACAAGTATGTTCGGCTATATTTTTAGATGTTGCTCAAGCATTCGACAAGGTATGGCATGAGGGGCTAGCGTACAAACTGCAAAGGGACCTACCCAGGCAGTACTACGAAATACTAACATCTTATATCTCAAACCGGCTCTTCAGAGTACGGTATGATCAAGAATATTCAAAGCTATGTAATATACAAGCCGGTGTTCCACAAGGAAGCGTCCTAGGACCTACCCTGTATTTGCTATATACAAGGGATATTCCAGTGGATAACAACACCATTATGGCTACTTTTGCGGATGATACCGCAATTTTGGCATCCAGTAAGTGCGTCGTCAAGGCTGCTGAGAAATTGCAAAATGCCGTCGACACCGTTAGTGATTGGACCAAAAAATGGCGTATCAAGCTCAATGAAGCTAAATCTGCACATATAAAC
Organism: Melanostoma scalare; assembly: GCA_949752695.1. Lineage (NCBI taxonomy): Eukaryota > Metazoa > Arthropoda > Insecta > Diptera > Syrphidae > Melanostoma > Melanostoma scalare. The sequence goes on along the minus strand of OX456986.1, from coordinate 122,944,177 downwards.
TTTACAAATAAAAAGTTAAGCTACGTTCAAATATTCATCAACAATCAAGCTGTACCCTACGCCAATACGGCCAAATACCTTGGGATGAATTTGGATGCAAAGCTAAAATGGAAAGAGCATATCAAAAAGAAAAGGGAAGAGCTCAACTTGAAATATAGAAAAATGTACTGGTTACTCGGTAGAAATTCGGACTTATCTGTCGAAAATAAAATAATGCTTTATAAACAAGTACTTAGACCTGTTTGGACCTATGGAATCCAATTATGGGGCTGTTCAAAGAAAACAAATACTGAAATCATCCAAAAGTTCCAAAACAAAGTCCTTCGTGGAATAGTAAATGCACCATGGTATATAAGAAATAGCGATTTACATCGTGACCTACAAATAGAAACGGTTACAGAAGTTGTAAGAAAACATGCTGTATCACACAATCAGCGACTGCATAGTCATATCAACTCTGAAATGGAGTCCGTATTAAATACGAGAGGCAATGTTCGGAGATTAAGAAGAACCAAGCCACACGAGCTAATGGCCTAAAAGTCATGGGAAGCATTAAAAGTTTAAGCTTCCCTTAAAGAGATAATATTATTGAGAAAGAAAAATCTGTTGTCGATCGTTATAGATTGGTTCTGATTATGAGGAGTTTTTAGTGGGTAAGAATCCCACACTACTTGGTGTCGAATACTACTAAGTGTCTTTTGAAGATTTACTCCTGAAAAAAAAAAAAAAAAAAAAAAAAAAAAAAAAAAAAAATAAATAAGTGCACTCAAAAACCCATACATTTTATGATACTTGAAAAAATACTAAATGGGTATTATTTAAAACAAAAAAAAGATTTTCAGCTTTGAGGTTTGTTTGAATAAAACAATAATATGGGCTGTTTTAGTAGTGTTTTATGCATTTTATACAAATACAATTATAACAAGTGCTCAAAGTGCCTTCCTTCGTTTAGAATGCATGCCGGATTGGATTTCATTGTGGGTGTATGCACACTTGTGTCGGTGTGGATAAATGTAGTAGGTGTCGGTGTGGGTTATGGTAATATGTGGATGGGGAAGTGCGCACAAACTCCAGCCTCCAGGATAATTCAGTTTCAGTTGCGTTGCGAACGTGGATGAGTAGAGTATGTTTAAGGTGTGTGCACCATCTAAGGTATAGAAATGGCAATAAGAAATTGCGAGTTTTGGACATCATTTATTAATCTGTACAGAGATCTACCCGCACCGGGCTCTGGCAGATTAAATCAAAAGACTATAAAAACCGAGACCAAAAAATAAGGCATGGGAAGATTCATCCATTATTGATCATGAATTTACCAAGGGAGGACTTGCCAATTCCTCGCGAACGGCGCGGCGATACCCGTGGAAAAACATTTTTGCCTCTGTTGCGATTCGAACCACGAACCTCTGGGCTTACAAAAGACATGCTAACCATCAAGCCACGGATACCACAGCCTTCAATTTTAGACCTTAGAAAATATCGAAATCATTTGTCATGTAGTGATGTGGTGTTCATCCTTAGCTTTTTTCTAAAGTTGTTTGTCTGTACTCGGTTTAGGCGGATTCAGGCAATTGGAAGCACATGTTTAACTTTTTGCAAATAATGCAGTTTGGCTTAGTTAAATATTACTTAAAAAAATACTTTTTCCCGAAATGAATTTAACCATAATCTTGCCAATATATTTTAGAAATTGTAATAGAAATCTAGAGCTTTGATATTCATTAAGGGACGGGGCAAACGGTGAGCATCATTTACGCGCCTGAAATGCCTGCAAAGCGAGAGAAGGTTTGTTGATTTCAATTATTGTGAGAACGAAAACTTATGATAGAGAGAAGAGAACGCAGTTGAAGGTAAATACATATGTATAAATATTATACATTTTTTTAAGTTAAAAACGAAAATTCGGAATTATTTTTCTGAAAAATGAACGAGGAAGGGTATTTGTTTTCGCCAGATGACAACAAAAGCAAGGTTAAGGAAAAAACTTTAGGAATGTTGTCATTGTTAATTTTATGAGTAATGTGATGTTTTACTTTTAAATATTGAAAAACTAATATTTTTTTATTTTTACTTTCAATGAAAAATACGAACTGATCAAAGACAGAGCCAACATGTTCCCTGAGTTTTTTTTGGGAGCAGCAGAAAACGGGTACCGCTTTGTAGAGAATCAGGAAGTTGCAACAACGACAGCACAACAGTCCTGCGGTCTTGTCTCAAGACGTTTTATCCTCAACGCTGACATCTGATGACCTTCCAGTGGAATTTTAATCCAATGAAGATCGTATGTTAAGCTCTCACTTCTTACACTTTTTTGTTTTGTATACCTACTGTTTTTTACTTTTTTGTTTGTATAGATTTTTTGTACCTAAAAGTAGTAGCAATGGCTGAACATTCATACAAAAACAAAATATTATGTTAAGAAAGCATGTCTTATTTTTTTCTGGATTATAGTTTTACAAACAAGAAAAGTCGTTTGCTGCTTAGAGAGAAAAGCAGAAAAAGATCTGCTAAAGACGAAGCGGACAATCACAACACAATCTGTATACACAGATTCACTTCGAATGAATAGCAGAATAGTGATTAGTGAAAATTCAAGAAAAATTCCCCCCGATGAATAGCAGAATAGGGCTAATAGTGTTGCCGCTTGTGTTTTCGGTTGAACGTTTTCGGTTGAACGTTTTCGGTTAGGAAATTGGTATTAAATGTTGGCTGTGCATTACAATATCCTAAAAACTAAAACGATGCGGTATTCATAATACATTGCTCGCCGAGCATGCTTGTTTGCATTATTCCCTACACGGTGAACAGATTTGCCGAACATTCACTTCGTGTTGATTCTCTACAGTGTAAACATGTAAATTCTTATATGGAATCGTGGTTGTCTGTTGCCATTTCACTTTATCCGCGATATGCACACAACGACGTTCACAGTAAAAATGAGGTTTGTTTCATAGTAAAAAAACCGGTTTGTTCGCGAGCATGACCCTATATGGCGAGCAACGAAGCCAACGAACATGGCAAAATCGAAACTTTTCGCCAACAGCGAGCGACTTGCCAACTACTCGCGAACCAACCCCTACACGATGAAAATACGGCGAGCACGAGCATGTTCGGCGAGCATGTTCGTCGTTTAGGGCTAGCTTAACTCGACTTCTCAGTAAGCTAAAAAAAACTCATTCGTATGATAATTGCATGGACCGTTGAGAGCGTTGAATTGAAACGATTAAGCTAGCCCTAAACGACGAACATGCTCGCCGAGCATGCTCGTTTGCATTATCCCCTAGACGGTGAACAAATTTGCCGAATATTCATTTCGTGTTGATTCTCCACAGCGTAAACATGTAAATTCTTCTATTGAATCGTGGCTGTCTGTTGCTATTTTACTTTATCCGCGATATGCACACGACGACGTTCACAGCAGAAATGAGGTTTGCTTCATAGAAAAAAACCGATTTGCTTGCGAGCATGGCCCTACATGGCGAGCAACGAAGCCAACGAACATGGCAAAATCGAAATTTTTCGCCAACAGCGAGCGGCTTGCCAACTGTTCGCGATCCAACCCCTACACGATGAAAATACGGCGAGCACGAGCATGTTCAGCGAGCATTTTCGTCGTTTAGGGCTAGCGATGTCTCTAAAGCGGGGAATACACGACACAATTATCGTATCGATAATCGTACATCGCATGTAATGGTTGTAAAGTGTGTGTGTATGCAAAAAATTTTGATTGTTTCGACATCGCAATGTCGAATGCCTTGAACTGAAAACCAAATTCGATTGTATGCGATCCAAGTCGAATTCGACGATTGTATCGTGTATTCTCCGCTTAAATACATAGGCTTTCTGATCAGCAAACCAAACGAAAACTGTTATGTGCTTCTCGGCACTGACAACTTTTAGTTAACTCAAACAATAAACACATTTTTTGAAACACGGAACTGAGTTATAAAGACAAAGTAAAGAGTATGATTAGCGAGTAGACGTGCTTTTTATCGTCCAACTTTATTCGCAGTTTTTCGAGTCAAATTGTAATTTTTTTGCTTCAACTCTGTCACAAAACTTTAAATAGCGATAAAGTAATCGGAGTTTCCTTGATCGGTTGAAAAGAAGTGTTTCAAGACTCCAACTAAAAAAATTCTCGTTTTCCATTTATTTTTCTGCATTCGCTTTATTGAATTAACAGAATGCCGGAGACACGAAACAACCGTATCCAGCAGAGAAACCTAAGCTCTCCGAGGGATCTCTCAGTTCCAAATATCAACAACCTAGCTGATAAAATTTGGGATCGAATTGATGAGAAGTTGGGGAAATGGATGGATGATCTCTCTCTGATGATTGATGGGAAACTCTTGACCCTTGAGAGGCATTTTCAACAAAAACTTGAGGCATGTGAGGCGAAAATTAACAAAAGTACGAATCGTATAATGGAATTAGAGCAAGTTGTTGAAGAAATAGAACAACAAAAAATCTGCAATGATGCAATAATTTCTGGCATTCCGATGACTTGTGAGGAGAACCTGGTCAATGTATTCAATAAAGTTTGTTCTACTCTGCACATTCAGCCACCAACACTTCAAACAATTTTCCGCACCAAGAGAGCTACATCAAGCACTACTTCCCCATCTGACGGCAACATCATACTGAAATTCTTGCACAAACGCGAAAAACAAGAATTTATGCGAAAAGTCGCTGACCACCGAAAATCAAAGAAGACTACACTTAAATTATGTGATGCTGGATTTGATTCTACGAAGAGCTTCTACATCAACGAGAGTCTCACTAAAAAAAATTACTCTCTTCACCGACACGCGCTGAAGCTAAAACGTAAAACTTTGATATCAACAGTGCACACTTACAAAGGGCAAGTTTATATTCGCACCTCTTCAAGCCGATCTCCGCAATTCATTCGAACTATTGGTGACTTCTGTGAAGCAGTTGGACCGTATGAAATTAATGAACAAAACTCTTACAGCCTTATTTATTAGATTTCGCTAATACTCGGTTCAACCTGGTATTAGTTAATACTAGTATTAGCACTTAATACTCCCTTACGCCAGGTCGAGCGAATCCTTATTTATAAAACATTTTCCAACCCGTATTAGTTAATACTTGCTTATGTCAAATTTTTCATCAAAAAAATGACCCATCTATAGCTCTGGTTACTATAAACGAAAACAAATCCCAGCTGACTTCATTTTGCACGTTCAATGCATTAAGATTTTTCAGATAATCTAACTTCTTTCGGGCTCTGATTGGCCAAAGTTTTAGATTTTCTTTTGATGCGTGATTTTCGACCAATCAGAGGCCAAAAAAAGTTAGATTATCTGAAAAACTTTATTGCGTTGTCGGGTTCAACGTTCATTATGATTATTTTTTTTTGTGGTTGGCGGAAATTTTTCCAAAATGGATATTAAACAAAACAAGAAATATTAGTTTTCATTTATTAATTTATTTATCTCGTAGTTAAGGCGGAAAAAGAATTAAAATTATTCACAAAACCAAAATAATTTTCCACTTTTCCTCCAAAAATTTGAACAAAATGACATTTAGACCTTAATACGACCTTAATACTCCCTTAAAACTCCTATGAACCAGTATTAGCTTAATCCGCCGCTAATACTGGTGTATTTTTTTTTATAAATAAGGTTTGGAGTATTAGTGGAGTATTAAGTTCGTAGTAACCTTAATCCGCCGATAATACGGGTTTATAAATAAGGCTGTTAGTATTTATCTATTTATTATTTTTTCTTTTATTATTCAACTCTCTTTTCTCTTCTCTTTCACGTTCTCTTTTTTACTTTTTATTATTCAACTTTCTTTTCTCTTCTCTTTTACGTTCTCTATTTTACTTTTGTTTATTTACAAATTTTTATTTTTTTTTTCTATTGTATCACAAACAATATTAAGCTTGCCATCTTAATTTTTTCTAAACAGTTTTCTCTGTAAAATTTAACTTTTCTTTGTCAACTTTGTGTTCGTCGTGGTTTTTGTGTCGCTCCAGGTTAACATTTAAAATGAACCAAAGTAACGTGAATCAAAAATTGAAAAATCTTTGTGAGATTGGCTGTGGTTTGAACATATGCCATATTAATGCACAAAGCCTAAATAATAAGCTTGATGAATTTCGATCGATGTTTGAAAATAGTTTGGTTGACGTTATATGTGTCTCGGAGACTTGGTTTGACGGAAATGTTCATGATAAGTTTCTTTCTCTTAAAAGTTATCGGTTATTTCGTGCTGATCGGTTTTCAAGAAAAGGTGGCGGTGTGGCTATCTACATCAAAAATAACTTAAACTCTAAATGTATTAAGATGTCTAATAATGTTCAGTCTTGTCAGTATTGTTTTGTAGAAATTTTAAATGTTGAAAGTAAATGCGTTATTGGGGTTATTTACATGCCACCGTCAACTGCTCATCCGAACGTGATATACGATGTAGTTGAGGAAGCATCGCAAGTAACACCTAAATTTATTCTCTGTGGTGATTTGAATTTAAATCTTCTTGATTCTGGTAATTCTCGTCTGCTTGATTTAATGAAATCACTCAACTTATTTTTTGTCAATATATCCGAGCCCACACATTTTAAACCTAATTGCAGGCCTTCATTGCTAGATGTTTGCCTTGTAAATGATAAAAGTATTGTGGAAAATTATTGTCAACTATCCATTCCTTTGTTTTTATACCAGGATCTTTTCTTCATCTCCGTATACATAAGTAGAAGTACAAACATCACTAAGTCCTATCAGTATCGTGATTTCCGTTGTGTTAAATTAGCTGAGCTTTTCGAGGATTGCATGAATACTGACTGGAGTAATATTTTTCTTACCTCAGATACAAACAATCAAGTCGAACATCTTACGGTTAACCTTAGCTTTCTTTATGATAAGCATATTCCGCTGAAAACTCGAAAGATAAGGAATGTTAACTGTCCGTGGATGAATGATTGTATTCTAACAGCTTTATTTATAAACCCGTATTATCGGCGGATTGGGGTTACTACGGACTTAATACTCCTCTTATACTCCAAACCTTATTTATAAAAAAAATACACCAGTATTAGAGGCGGATTAAGCTAATACTGGTTCATAGGAGTATTAACGGAGGATTAAGGTCGTATTAAGGTAAATGTCATTTTGTTCAAATTTTTGGAGGAAAAGTGGAAAATTATTTTGGTTTTGTGAATAATTTTAATTCTTTTTCCGCCTTAACTACGAAATAAATAAATTAATAAATGAAAACTAATATTTCTTGTTTTGTTATGTTTAATATCCATTTTGGAAAAATTTCCGACAACCACAAAAAAAAAACAATCATAATGCTCGGGTTCAACGCAATTAAGTTTTTCAGATAATCTAACTTTTTTTTGGCCCCTGATTGGTCAAAAGTGACGCATCAAAAGAAAATCTAAAACTCGGGCCAATCAGAGCCCGAAAGAAGTTAAATTATCTGAAAAAACTTAATGCATTGAACGTGCAAAATGAAGTCAGCTGGCATTTGTTTGCGTTTATAGTAACCAGAGCTATAGATGGGTAATTTTTTTGATGAAAAATTTGACATAAGCAAGTATTAACTAATACGGGTTGGAAAATGTTTTATCTAATAAATAAGGCTGTAAATGCTATAAAAAAAGGGATTTACTTTTCGTAGATGGAAAATGTATGGTTGTACTGATATGCATAAAAAATACAAAGAATGGAGAAATCGTGTTGTGCGATTAATAAAAAAAGCTAAACTAAATTTCTATAGTAATAAATTCAGTATGAATAGATCTTCTTCATTCTTCTGGAAGCAAATCAAAAAAATAGGAGTTTCAAAAAAGAATAATCTTGCTAATAGAAACAATATTGACCTTAATGAGCTCAACAGACTCTTCACTTACTTGATTTCTCAAAAGCATTCGACAGTGTTAATCCCAATATACTATGCAATAAACTGTGTCATCTATTTAATGTTTCAAATCCCATTAACAAATTAATATACTCATATCTTACTAACCGGTCTCAAGCAGTTTCTCTTGAAAACAAAATATCCTCTTTTATTCCTGTTAATTATGGTGTTCCCCAAGGATCTGTTCTTGGCCCGTTACTGTTTTCAATGTTTATCAATGATCTTCCGAATGTAATATCACACTGCTCTTTTCATATTTACGCTGATGACGTACAAATATATCACAGTTTTACGTTAAAAACGGCTGATGACTCAATAGCCCAAATTAATGATGACCTCCTTTCCATAGTCCAATGGTCCCATCGTAACACACTTGCCTTGAACCCTGATAAAACTAAAGTACTACCTATTTCAAAAAATACATTTCCCGCTTACAACCTTGCACCTATAGTTGTGAGTTCCCATCGTGTTGCATAATGCATATGTTTCTCAAGTCAAAAATTTAGGTGTAATATTTAATAGTCGCCTGACATGGAATGATCACATTATTAGCGTTGTATCTAAGGTCTATGCGTCTATACGTGGTCTTTCTGTTTGTAAATCCTTTCTTCCTGTCAATGTTAAATTAAAACTAGCCAAATCCTTAATTATTCCAATCATGTGCTATGGATGTGAACTATTCGTTAATCCCAGTGCTATGTATATACTAAATGTTGCCTTTAACTCTGTTGCTCGTTATGTCTTCAACCTCCGTAGATATGATCATGTATCATCAGCATCCCGACAACTGCTTGACTGCAGTTTAGAAAACTTTTTCAAATATCGTTCCTTGACCTTATTATTTAGAATTATTTACAACAAAGAACCCGTTTATCTTCACAATAAATTAACTTTTTCTCACACTAACCGGTTCATTGGTTTAAGACCGTTGACACACTCCTCTCATGATTCACGCAGACAATTTTTTATTCAAGTAGTAAGTCTTTGGAACAACCTACCTCGGCACATAAAGTCTTCGATATTATACAGGCAGTTTACAACACAATGTCTTTCGCATTTTTCTAATTTAAATTGAAGTAATTTCTTTGTTTTCCTTTTTCTTTTTTTTTTTTCTTTTAATATAAATATCTATAACTTTCTTTTATAATCTTTAATATTTATTCTGTATCTTGTTAAGTTTGCGTAAATGTATTTTAAACTTTTGTACTTAATTCTCCTGTACTTATTAAAAGTCATAGTACTTACTAGTATAGCTTTTAAAATCAATAAATAAATTAAATTAAATTAAATTAAATAAATCCTTATAAGTGTATGTAAGAACAACTTTTTCCAATTAAGAAGAAACACTTTGGCGCACAACTTCTTCACTTTCACTACTGTCGTCAAAGTCATCGTCGTACACATCTTCGTCATCACAAAGCCGCAAAATTGTGGTTGTTTATATTTACAAACTTTAAAACTAGTTGAAAAGCTTTGAATGAAAATTTGTTTGCTTAGCGGAGTTGTACACATACAATTAGTTGCACAGATTTGGTTTGAACGACCAATGTTGAATAGTTTCCAAATATTTTTGAAAATTTTGAAGACGGAGCGGAGGAATATAAGTCATAATTTTGGAAGACAAGCCTGATAAGTCTGAATGCAAACTACATCAGATCATCCATCAAACAAAGTCTGTCAATAAAACCTAGGTAAGGTTAAAGTTCAAAGAAACGAACCATATGTTGATTGTAAGCTTGACGGCAGAGAGAGCTAAGTTTTTTGTTGCAATTCTTATTTCCGTCAGTACCTGTGTCAAGAAATCGAGATATCTTCCCATTTACTTTAAAAAGTGACTGGCAATATTCTTTAGATAAGCTTTCTCATATACCCGAGTCTGTAAAATTTTGTTATAAAAACTATCATCACTAAAATAACCCGAAAATTTACACAATTTTTGTAGAAACAACCATAAATAAAATTTTTTATACCTTTATACATACATACCTACTGAAATCATGCATTGATAAATCATTGATGTATAATCCACTGGTTATTAAAGATGTAAGGTCTGGCATAACCGGTGTTCCCAAGAACATAATCATTCTCCAATTGTCCATGTACACCATTTGACCTATTTATTTGAAAATTAATTAGATTCTATGAAATTCTTTAAAATAGCATGCCATCTAATTTTTTTTATTTATATCAATGATATTTCTTTTCATACAAAAAATATTTTTTTTATGCAGAATTACCGAACAACAAAACTGAAATGGTTTTCGGAACGAATTAGAAAAATCTTCGTAAGAATTGAGATTGAACTTCCAACCGTGGGAAATTCATAACAAAAGAACTGCACACACTGATGTTTTACGCAATTCAGTTTGTTGCTCTATCAAAAGAAACGTTCTTAGTTAGTAGGTTTCAACAAAAGTAATTCGAAAGAGACAGATACCTGCAACCAAAGCTTAGAGAAATTGGCATGGTTAGACACGGATGATAAAGCACTTTGCACTTTTTGTTTTGTGTTCAGTCTTCACAACGCATACACATCAAAAAGTGTGCGAATTAATTTATACATAAAACACATAGTTTTGATAAAAAAAACTTTAATTAATTTATTCAAACTTGTTACATAAATGCTTACAATGTCTTAAGGTTCTAAATTGACTGTTGTGAACTTATTCACTGTTTGCTCTGATATGCTATTCCTATTTATACTGTTTGACAAATAAAAACATCAGTTATCCAAGAATGTGTTCTTATTAATTAATATTTAATAGTCTGGCTTGTCTGGACTCTGGTATTTTTCCATTGATGACTTTGTATATTAATACTTTATTGTCCTTGTATATTGTATTGTACTAATTGAGGTTAGAGGTTAGCTCAACAATAAGAAACATTGAGCGAGGTTAGCTCAACAATAAGAAATTCGCTTAACTTGACTGACTATATTGTCAGGTTAAAACCTTTAATAAATTCATTGTTGGTATTTTTTACATTTAGTTATAAAAGGACCTACATTAGTTTCTTATTACTTTCTTACAGGTTTTACTTCTAGATAATAAATTCAATTTCAGGTTACTTGAATTTTAGGTTACTTTTAGATTTTAGGTTACTTTGTGTTCTTCTACGTCTCGTGTCTATATGGTTTTTCTTTCGATGGCTTCCACAAATTGGCAACTAGCCAGCGCCAAGTCAAATTGAAGCGTGGCACTACTTGCACAATCCACAAAATGACGTGTAGCCACTTCCTCACGTCCACAAAATGCAACGTGGCTGACGAGTGGAACTTTCATTTTAAGGGCGTTGCCAACACTCCCTCCTGGTATGTTCTCTCGTGGGCACTTAGTTGAATTCATTATGTCCAGAGCGGCCAATCTTACCACCGGTCGTTCGTAGGTACCCAAAGATGTTTTGACAACGGCGCTGCGTACTTGCCCATCCTTAGAGGTTTTTGTGGCTACTACTCGCCCTTTTGGCCAACAGTTTCTGGAATTTGTGGGGTCTGTAATAAGAACTATGTCGCCCACTTGCAATGGCTTTACCGGTTCGAACCATTTGGCACGACGAGTTAGTGTGGGAAGGTACTCCAAAAGTGTTCCGCGAACTGTTGCGCCGATAACCAATTCTTTCGAAGAACCCTAATGTCGTCGTCAAATATTGCTAGTGGTTAAGAGCCACTCGAAGAACCCAATAAAAAATGATTAGGCGTAAGAGCCTCTTCGTTTTCGTTGTCGATAGGAATATAAGTTAAAGGCCGTGCATTAACGATGTTCTCTACTTCGATGAGCATACTCCTAAGGAGTTCTTCGGAAGGATTTCTGGTTGGCATTATCTGATGTAGAGTCTTTTTTACCGATCTGACGAGTCGTTCCCAGCTCCCTCCCATATGCGGCGATCCGGGGGGAATGAATTTCCATTTAGTAGATGTTGAGGTGAATGATTCGATCACTTTATCCATGTCGATGTTCTGAAGGGCTTCCTTAAGTTCTCGTTCGGCTCCTATGAAATTTGTCCCGTTGTCACTGTATATTTCAAGGGGGGTGCCTCTACGTCCCATAAAATTCCGTAGTGCCAAGATACAGGAATCCGCATATAGTGAGTGGGCTATCTCCAGATGGACAGCTCGCGTGGTAAGGCACGTTAAGAGTACCCCCACCTTTTCTCTGTACTTTGAAAGATGGTGACATACAGAGGCTCGAAATAGTCTACTCCTACAAACGAGAACGGACGGCAGAACGAAGCGAGTCACGCGGGTGGAAGTTGCGCCATTATAGGATGAAGCGGCTTAGCTTTATTGTTTTTGCAGGTCTGGCAGATCCGTCGCACTGCAGCGAGGGCTGCTCTGAGTTGAGAGATGTGGAATCTTTGCCTTAGTTAATTCACAACTGTTTCGTGATTCTGGTGCTTGTACTGGCGGTACATGTCCATGATGATTAAATGGGTTACGCGATGATTTCTTGGGAGAATGACGGGTCGGTTCACATTTACGTTTGCAGTTTTTACAAACTGGATCCTTCCAGTTGCCCGAATGAGTTTGTGTTCGTCTAGGCTAGGACACAGGTTGTAAAGGGTACTGGACCGTTCTACTTGCTGGTTGGTTTCCAAGTCGGCGATTTCTTCTCCATACACACTGGCCTGCGCTTTCTTTATAAGCGAAATCTCAGCAGACTGAAGCTCTTCTAGGGTTAAGGGTCCAATCCACCTTTATTCGGTGAGTCTTTTACTCCTGGTATTTGTTATGAAGCGGAGGACAAAGGCGGTACTGCTTAGTAGTCGAATCCAGGTGGAAATCTCATTGTAGCGGAAAATATGTTCTCGGGTAGACGCGTGGACGTTGATGAAGCATGTCTTGAGTTTTTCTTCTGTGTTGCTTTCGCTGTGTTCGGTTTCTCGCGGCCAACTTTCCGGAGGTAACTTGAGTATATTTGGTCCCATAAACCACCGACTTGTTGCTCTGAACTCAGTAACCTTCTGCCACTTAGTTCCATCGTCCGCTACGTTGAGCTTAGTGGGAATCCATCGCCAGTCAGCAATCGCTGTAAGATCTAAGATTTCGCTTACCCTGAATGCCACAAACTGTTTGAATGAATGAATGAATGAATAATTGGGGTTTTGTATTGTACCTTGACCTGTTTAGATCTATTGTACCCCCTACTTCTTAAGTGGTATTCCTTAATTAAAGTACTTCATCCAGATTAGTTCCTTTGATGAAACTTAGTATCTGGGTTACGCTTAGGAGTTTTAGCTCCCTATCCTCTACATAGTAGGATCATAGGTACTTCTTTTTTTTGTGTATTAGAGCTTCGCAGTCACCTAAGAGGTGGTCAGGAGACTCTTCCTGTTCGTTGCAATATCTGCATTGGTCGTCGCTCTCTATGCCTAGTACTTTTAGGTGTTTTCTTAGTCTGCAGTGTCCAGTAAAAAACCCGGCTAGCATTCTTACATTGTTTCTATTAAGCTTTATTACGTCTTTGTAACGTTTTTTGTTAAAGGTGCCAAGTAGATGTTTGGCTTGGCGCCTCTTGGGGAGGTCATTCCATTGTTTAGCTCTGTTGTCTTCCTCCGACTTTTTGATTTTTTTCTTAATGTGGCTTTCTGTTATTCCACAAAAAGGTTCCGATCCAATGAGTGGTGATCCGGCTCCTGTCTTTGCCAGTACGTCTGCCTGTTCATTGCCTATGATTCCTATATGTCCTGGTACCCAGTAGATTGTAACCTTGTTATTACTGCCCAGTTTGTTCAATTTGTCAATGCATTCGCTGACAAGATTTGAGGAGATTGTGTAGGATCGTATGGCCTTAATTGCAGCTTGACTGTCCGTCATTATTGCAATATGTTTGTTATTATATTTTCTGTCAATGTTTACTTCCGCGCATTTGCCTCTTGCATAGACTTCTGCTTGGAATATGCTTGACACTCTTCATATAGGTACTGAAATTTTTGTTCTTGGCCCAAAAATTCCTGCTCCAGTTCCCTCAGTTGTTCTTGAGCCATCTGTATACCATTTTATTGCATGGGTCTTCATACAGTAGGTCTCTTTTTCACTTTGCCATGCTTTTTTGTTACTTAGCTCCACGCTGAAGAGTTTATCAAATTTGAATTCCTTGGTCTTGCTATCCCGAGGAAAGTCAATGAGTGGTAACTCGTTCGATATTATGCTGTTTTCGCTAGATTTCAGGACACACTCAGTCTCTTTGGCAAATCTAGCTATCGTTGCGTTTGAGATGCTTCTTATCACCAGGTGCATAGGTGTCAGATTTAGCAGTACTTCCAAAGCCGCAGTTGGAAAGCTTCTCATTGCTCCTGATATGCATCATGCAAGTCTTTGTACTTTTTCTAATACTTTTCTAGTGGTCACCTGTTCAGTTCTCTTGTTCCTGACTACCGCTCCATAGGTAAGGACCGGTCTTACCATCATTAGGTACATCCACCGAATAGTGCTCGGTTTACAACCAAATGATCTCCCTGCTATTCTTTTGCATATCATTAGGGTTTTCTTAGCCTTTTCAGTTGTTGCTTCTACTTGCTTTTTCCACAGAAGTTTACTATCTAGAATCACGCCTAGATACTTAACCTCTGATGTGGGTACTATGGTTACTCCATCCAGTGTAATGTCTTTCATAAGTGGTAGGAGTCTTCTTCTGGTGAATGGTATAATTGTAGTCTTTGCTGGGTTGATGTTCGGTCCTACAGATGTACACCACTTTTTCGTGATTACTAGGCCCCTCTGTATTATATCGCATAGGGTTTCTTCAAATTTCCCACAGGCTAATAATGTGATTTCATCAGCATAGCCAATGCATCTTATGCCTTTCATGGTTAGTTTTTCCAATAGTTCATCTACTACCAGACTCCAAAGTAGAGGTGATAAGACCCCCCTTGTGGGCAGCCTCTCGTAGTGATGATTCTCTGAGTCGTTTGGCTAGAGTGTGTTTCTGCCGTTCTTGTACTAAGCATTGCACTAACCCACTTTATTATTGTAATCGGAGTGTCCTTCCTCTGAAGTGCTTTGTTAACCGCCTCGTGTGAGGTATTATCAAAGGCACCCTCAATATCCAAGAAACAGCCGATCGCTGTTTCCTTTGAGTCGATTACTTTTTGGATAGTGGTTGAGAGATGGTATAGGGCAGTTTCCGTAGATCTATCTGCTCTGTATGCATGCTGTCTAGTGTTTAGTGGATTGCTCACTAGAATTTCTGATCTTAAGAAGTTATCGATCACCTTCTCCATGGTTTTCAGTACAAAGGATGTTAAGCTTATTGGCCTGAAAGATTTAGGATGAGTTGTGTCTTTCTTACCTATTTTTGGTATAAAGATAATCTTTGCTCGTGTCCATGGACTAGGTATTTATTTATTTATTTATTTATTATCCATCTATCGAGTTCATAACTCTTCTAGACTTAACAATATTTACATAAACTATATAGAGAAAATTAAGAGCAAATATTAAATAATAAGTAGCAAAAAAAATTTACATATGTAAATATATATACAAACATGCTACGATACTAGACTCAAAACAATAGTTTTGAAAACCTCTCTGCTTAAACTTATTTTGATAAACGCAATTAAATTCATGACTAGAACGTGAAATCGGATCTGATCTACCGTAGTTTGTATAAGATCGGGGAACAAAAAACAGAATCGGCCTCGTCCTCAACTGTCTTGAAGGAGCATATAAAGAAAAAAAAGAGAGAAGTTTAGGACAATCAATTCGATTACAGAGAACATCTCTAGCAAACATAACTAAATAATACTTCCTCCTAGCTTCGAGAGTCTTTAAATCTATTAACATACATCTTGCATTGTAGCTAGGTAAAATATTATCAACCCAATTTAGTTTACGCAAAGCGTACCTCGAAACTTTTATTTGAACGGATTCAATACGATTTATACCCACCCTATACAATGGACACCATATACAACATGCATACTCAAGAAGTGATCTCACAAGTGAAATATATAAAGATTTAATCGTGTAAGGATCCAGAAATTGTTTGGAGTTTCGCATGATGAATCCAACTAATTTATTTGCCTTAGAAATAACGTAGTCCAGATGCAAGTTAAAGGATAGCTTTGAATCGAAAATAACGCCTAGGTCTTTTTGTCTATCCACTGATTCAAGTTGAATGTCAGAAATGACGTATGAATGATCTATAACATTAGGTGACCTGGTAAAGGTAATGCTCTTACACTTTGTTATATTCAAAAATAATCGATTTTTAACACACCAAGCTGACACTTCATCTATATCACGTTGAAGTCGATAACAATCCAATTCACACTTAATTGGCCTAAAAATCTTAAGATCATCTGCAAAAAGCAAACATTCCGAATATCGAATTCTTGGTGGTAGATCGTTTATAAATAATATAAAGAGGAGAGGTCCTAAATGACTCCCTTGAGGAACACCTGAGTGATTAAAAATTTCTTTTGAAACAACCGTTCCAATTTTTACATATTGTTTACGATTGGTTAAGTAATTTTCAAACCATATAAGTAGGCTAGAGTGAAAACCTAACAATTTCAGTTTTTTTAGCAGAATATCGTGTTGAACTCTATCAAACGCTTTGGAGAAATCTGTATAGATAGCGTCAACTTGATTTCCACGTTCGATACCTCTAATGCAGAAGTTAGAAAACAAGGCTAGATTAGTCACTGTTGACCTACCACTAACAAAACCATGTTGATCTACTGATATACTTGAACTAACCTCATCATAAAGACATTTCTTCACAATCGCTTCAAAAACTTTCGGTATCAACTTCAGTTTTGAAATGGGTCTGTAATTAGTAACCTCTTGTTTTGAACCTGATTTATAAATTGGACTTATCATCGACAATTTCCAGTCATCTAAAAAGTTACCAGTGGAAAGCGATAGGTTGAAAATTTTAGTAAGTGGAGCCGCAAGACTTAAGGAACACTTCTTAAGTAAAGCCGAGCAAAAATTATCAGGGGTTAGTTTGAAATCAGACTTCAGAGATGAAAGCTGAATCAAAACCTGGTCCACTGACAAAGTTAGGCTTCCAAGATTAGTTAGTGTTTCACCACTTTGAATTTCGTGCGAATGAGGAACGGGATCTAGAACAAAGTTGGACTGAAAATAAGACGCAAACATATCACATATAACTTCCTCACTATTGCATGACTGATCAAGGTAATTCATGCAAGTTGGAATCCCATATGACTTACGTTTTGAATTAACAAATTTCCAAAAGGCTCGAGAATCACTTTTAATATTATTCTCAATATTACGCATATAGCTTTTATATACAGATTTTTTCGCAGACTCATATTCTTTTCTACATCGTATATATCGAATATGCAAACTAGGATCTCTTCTGTAATTTTTATGTGCCTTAGAAAGTTTATTTTTAAGGTTACGTAATCTATTATTGAACCAGACAGGCTTATTTTTATGTTTTCTCTCTTTAAATGGAATAAACAAATTATATGCTTCCTCAATAACAGCAGTGAAAGAATCGTTACATTCCTTTAAGTTACGAGAACGAAGAGCTTCATCCCAATCGATGGCGTTAAAAAAATTATTCAATTCATCATAATTAGCTTTGCTGAAATCCCGAACAGAGTAAAACTCACGTTTATCAAAATTTAGCTTATCGAAATTTAAGAATTTTAAATCAAATTGCAAGGCAAAATGATGCTTTCTATTTTCAAAAATTGGAGTTTCTGATTTAACTAAATTTGCTTCAACTTCAGTATTAATAAAAACTAAGTCTAGAATTCGTCCTAATAAGTTTAAAACATAGTTGATCTGGTTTAAATTAAAAGACAGCATATAATCAATGAAACTCGACTCCAATTCATTTGAGACGTTGAAAGGAAGTAAACATTTATCTTTTTCAGAGTATATCCATTTTATATATGGGAGATTAAAGTCCCCTAAAATAATTATATTAGAACTAGGCCCTAACATATTAAAGACTTTAAGGATGTTATTGATATGCATCTGATAAATACTCATATTAGAGTCAGGTGGAATATATGATACAATAATATAAAGATTATTAACTCCAAATGGCAAGGTTACTTCCACACATAATTGTTCAACAGTTTTAAATTCAAGTGGAACTTCTCTACATATAAAATATGATCTTAATGCTAGTAAAACACCACCACCTCTGACTAATCCAGTATCTTCAAACGATCTATCTCTTCTGAACACATTAAAATCAGCAGACCGGCATAGTTCAGTGGAAAGTACATCTTCAGACAACCATGTCTCTGTTAACGCAATAATGTGATAAGGGCAACAGGATACAGCAACGTAGAAATCCATCGTCTTAGTTTTCATACCACCAGCGTTTTGGTAATATACAGAGAGCATATCAATAGTGGTATGAAGAGCAGGAGAGCAGTTGAAACTATCAGTTATTGAGGTTCTCTCAGCTGTCGTTGGGTCTTCGCTTCTTGCTTCGAAAAAATTCGTGAACCACAATATGCGTAGGCCAAAAAGATATATCACAAAGCAAATTGAAGAGCTCCTGGTTCCTCCCAACTTTAACTTCGAAGGAAGAGTACTCTTTCTCTGGCGACATCACAAATTTACGGATAGAGAGATTTGATAAATTAATTGATGAGCTCTTCTTAGCAATGTAACTTTGTATCAAATGCTCCGAAGTAGAATGAGAAAGGCGGGATACAAATATACTCCTTGCGGGTGGTAAAGCGATGAGTATGTCAACATTCGAGGGGTCCGAGATCAAATTTGTTCCACTCAAAGTTGTATTTGAGATAAGGAGCTCCTCGTCCACAATGGAACTTGTCGAAGTATTCAGTGGTTTGGCATAACCTAATACACTGGAAGAATAGGATCTTAAAGTAGAGTCACTTACGTGGGATTGCACATCTAAGCTTCTGACTGATCCAGAACGTAGTACCCTTGTACTTGACGTTGAAGGCAATTGACGTTGTTGATCTTGTTGACTATGCTTTTTTTGTTGTTGTTGTCGTTTTTGCTGTTGTTGTTGTTGCTGTGGTTGTTGTTGATGTTGCTGTTGTTGTTGATGATGTTGCTGTTGATGATGTTGTTGTTGGTGTTGCTCTTGTTGTTGTTGTAGCTGTTGTTGTTGATGATGTTGCTGTTGTTGATGTTGTTGTTGCTGTTGCTGTTGCTGTTGCTGTTGTTGTTGTTGTTGTTGTTGTTGTTGTTGCTGATGTTGTTGCTGTTGTTGTTGCGGTTGTTGTTGTTGTTGTTGTTGTTGTTGTTGTTGTTGTTGTTGTTGTTGTTGTTGTTGTTGTTGTTGTTGTTGTTGTTGTTGTTGTTGTTGTTGTTGTTGTTGTTGTTGTTGTTGTTGTTGTTGTTGTTGTTGTTGTTGGTGTTGATGTTGTTGTTGTTGGTATTGCTGTTGGTGCTGCTGCTGTTGATGTTGTTGGTGTTTATGTTGTTGTTGTACGGGGATTGGCTTGGGTGAAGGGGTAAGGAGAATTAACGGAGGTTGAGATGCCACTACTGGGGTCAGAACATCCGGTTCATTGCTTTTAAAGGAATTCGACATAACACTTGTGCAGGCAACGTCAAAGTCTAAAATCTCTTTTAACTCCCTAAAAATTGAGTTCGCACTAGTAAACAGTTTTTTGAGCTTTACAATTTTCCAATGTAGTTTATCTACTGAGATCTTATCATGATCCTGACAGTAAAAGTGAAAGCCAGGAACAGAAATAAACTTATCAGCATCTTTGCCTTTAAGACCGACGCATTTAGCATGTACCTGCTGAAGGCAAACATCACAAGACACCATTATGTCACTATCACTTGTAAATTTTTTGCACACTTAGCAATTTAATTCGCTCATTCTCACTTGGGCGTTTTACGTGAGCTACACAAAAAGTAATTTTTTTTTTTTTTTTAATAAAAGTGTCTCGGCAACC
This sequence comes from Melanostoma scalare, assembly GCA_949752695.1. Classification (NCBI taxonomy): domain Eukaryota; kingdom Metazoa; phylum Arthropoda; class Insecta; order Diptera; family Syrphidae; genus Melanostoma; species Melanostoma scalare. Next base: position 122,924,410 of record OX456986.1, on the reverse strand, counting down.
CTTCACTTTGTTATTGAAATTGATAATTAATCAAAATTTCCTTAAAACTTGAATAACTTTTAAAGTATTTGACACAAAATAAAGTATAACACCTTTTCTTAAAGCTGAAGAAATTCTCTACAAGTTTTAAGTAAGAGAATAAGATAAATTGCACTCTGGGCAAAGTTTTAAAAACACTGTTAATGTTATTATTATTGACACTGTTAATTGACAAATGTGAATAGTCACAGTTTATAATAAATTAATTTTGCAGTTCACACACTAGCACTATACAATCGAAGGACCCAGACGTTTTATTTGATAAAGCTACTTATAAAACCGATCTACGAAAACTAATAATGCTATGCAAACGGCTGAAATTTATGAAATTCGAAAATAATTCGAGAGCACTAAACTGAACACTTGATGATAAGACAGGGTTACCATCCAGGATGTACCCTAGAGCCAGACTGCTTCTGATAATTTTGAGTAAGTGTAGTAGGATCACTTCTTTTCCCATTTGTAATAATGCAGGAAAATCCCATCTACCCCTGGAGTTTTGAAGGGTTGAAAAGTACTTAATGCCCATTCCAGCCTTTTCTTCGAGCAAACTATCGTTGCTGTCTTCCAGTCTTGCTTATCAGTACTGTGCACAGGTGTAGGTCTATCATATCCTGTTGTTAGTATCCTTCAGAGAAGTGAGTGTTAAGCAGGAGAAGCCATCTTTGCTCTTCATTTTCTGTGAAACTGCCGTCAGCGTATTTCAAGGCCATGGTGGTTTGTGACTTCTCCCTTGAAAGGGCTTTATGAAGTCTGCCTGCTGCCGGGGTTGTTGTTATGCTTTCACAGAAGTCTACAAAGCTTCTTCTTTTAGCTTTCCTCACTTCCTTACTATAGGCTGTAAGTTCCGCATGGTAAGCATGCCAGTTGCTGTTACTTTTCGCATTGTTGAAGAGTTTTCTTACCCTCTTCCTTTGCGCTTCTAGGTTTTTGTTCCACCAGGGGGCATCTGTTTTCTTGTTTGCGGAGCTTAGGGAGCAGCTTGATTCATATGCATCAATCATAGCCGTATTAAGCTCGCTTACCGCATTTTCAAGCTCCAGACGACTTTTAGGTTCCCTGTTAGTAGCTATATTTCCTATGTTGTATGTGAGATTGTCTCTGTATAGATCCCAGTTGGTTCTTTTTGGATTTCTCCTAGGAGTATTCCCACATAGGATTCCATCTAGAACAAATTCAATTATCCTGTGATCTGATAGAGAGGGCTTATTCGAGACCTTCCAGTTACTGATACAGTTTTTCAAGACTGTAATGTAAAGACCAATCAAGTTACCGGAGGTAACTTGAGTAAATGTGGCCCATAAACCACCGACTTGTTGCTCTGAACTCAGTAACCTTCTGCCACTTAGTTCCTTCGTCCGCTACGTTGAGCTTAGTGGGAATCCATCGCCAGTCAGCAATCGCTGTAAGATCTAAGATTTCGCTTACCCTGAAAGCCACAAACTGTTTGTATCTCCGGTGGTCTGATCGAATCCAGCTCAGGACATTCCGGGAGTCTGACCAGAACACGATTTTTGCAAACGTAATGGTATGCGACCTTACTATACAGCTCGCGAATCGGGCACCCAACACTGCCGCTTGCAACTCAAGTCTGGGTATTGAGAGGCTTTTTAGCGGCGCAACTCCTGTTTTTGCGCCAAGGAGAGCACACTTTATCATTTGGGTTGAGGCATTTCTAAGGTACGCTACGGCCGAAAACCCGTTCTCCCTTGCGTCCACGAAAACATGTAGCTGGCGTTCAACATCGGGACTTGAGTTATTCTTAATGTAGCACCTCGGAATAGTGAGTGTTTCCATTGAAGGTAAGTGCTCAGTCCACTTCAGCCACTTCGTATATTCTGCGTCTGGTATTCCTTCATCCCAATCTACTTTGGAACGCCAGATGTCTTGCAGTAGAATCTTGACATATATTAGAAAATGTGCTATCAGGCCCAAAGGGTGGAACATTGACATCAGCGTCTTCAACACCTCACGTTTAGTAGGACGGCAGCCCCCGAAAAGAAGATTGGAAAGACTTGGGTTCTTTGTTAGCTTGTATATGAAGCAATCTGAGGATGTAGACCACCACATACCGAGGACTTTTTCGGTGGTCAATTCTACATTTATGTTTAGGTCGATTTTATCTGTATGTTCAGTTTTGAGGGCTTTGAGAACAGCTGTTGAGTTTGAAATCCAGTTCCTAATTGTGAATCCATCCTGATCGTGCACGAAACGACTTTTTTTAGCTAGCTGTACTGCTTCCTCTTCAGTTGCCTCGCTATCCATTAAGTCATCTACGTAGTGGTTCTCTCTTATAGATCGGACCGCTCTTGGAAATTTTGGATTAAATTCATCAGCGTTTTTGTTTTTAACAAACTGAGCGCAACAGGGAAAGCGAGTAGCTCCGAAAGTCATCACGTTCATCATGTAGGCATCTGGTTCTTGCGTGTCACTCTTGGTCCATAAGAACCTTTGAAAGTCCCGATCTTCCTTTCGTACAAGCACCTGGTGGAACATTTCCTTTATATCGCCGCAGATGGCGACGAGGTTCTCACTAAATTTATAGATGACCGAAGTTAGAGGGGTAAGCTGATCCGGCCCCTTGAGTAGCATGGAGTTTAAGGATACGCCTTGGACCTTAGCTGCCGCATCCCATACTATCCTCACTTTCTTCGGTTTGTTGGGGCTGTGAACCGAGAATATTGGGAGGTACCAGCATCTATCCTTCCCAGCGGCTACTTCTTTGGCCGATAATCGTTTTGCATGGCCTTTCGAAACGTTGTCTTGAATTTTGTCATCATCGATTTCAGATAGAATGGGTTCCCGTTTCAAATGCTTGTGAAGACATGATAACCTCTTTCTGGCCATTGGTAAGCTGTCGGGCATATGGATCTGGTCCGTCTTCCACAGAAGTGGTGTCTCAAAGCGTGATCTCTTGCGGATAGTGTATGTTTCCAGCAGCTCTAACGCACGTTTGTCTTCAGTTGGTAGAACAGCATTCCCCGAATAGTAAGTGCCAAAAGTCTCACCAGAAATGAACTCTATCACCAGGCTCTGTAGCTCGGCGTTATTGCAATCACAACCGTGGAAACTGTGAAAGGCGTGCACGCTTGATTCGGTGTTGGCCCTCTCATCAGAACGGCTGTGTACCATCCACCCTAGGCGTGATTTGGTTGCAACTGGTTGCTCGTTACTTCCTTCTCTATACCGCAAAGCGAGACACAACTTTGAGTTATTTAGGCCAATCAGCAGTGTCGGCTTAGCGCGGGTGTAAGATGGGATTGGTACTCCTCTGAGGTGCTCATATTCTTCCTGAAGCCGAGCGGAGTCCACAGATTGTTCTGGCAGCTGCAAGCTTCCAACCGTGTGTACATCGGATAGTGTAAATCTTTCTGCATTTGGAGCTATACCGGATATTTGGAGAGATATTAGTTCGTATTTATCCTTATATATGTGGGTATTGCCGGTTTATTTCAAACAGAGTGGCTGCCGTGTTCCTTTCGCATTCAATTCTCTAGCAATATCTGCATCCATCAAAGATAATGAGGAGCCATCATCTAATAAAGCGAAGGTGTTGACCTGGTAATCTTTACAGTATAGGATGACCGGAACCACTCTGAAGAAAATGGGCTTATGGTTGGCGCTATGAACGTTACAATGCTGTTTTTTGTTGCGTGGTGAACCCTTTTCCATCCTGGATGAGCTTTCTTCATTGTGCAGAAGCTGATTGTGCTTAAATTCGCAACCGTTTTTCCCACAAACAGTATTTGAGGAGCATCTACTGTAATCATGGGTCTCAAGGCATCTTCGACACAGTTTTTTTTTTTTTTTTTATAATTAACACGCACATCAAGGGGTTATGACTACCCTTATAATGTTATAGAACACAGTGCGAGCATTTAGGAAAATAGGAGAGGATTTGAAAGGAGACACCGATGCACGTTGCTTTTGAACCTTTGTGAATCGTAATGAAGGGGAAATACAGAGCCAGGTAAAGCATTCCACATTCGGGTGGTGCGACTGAAATACGAATCTCTATACTTGACTGCACGCCCGAAATTGGGCTCAAGATAAAACTGATGAGCATTCCTAGCGAGGCGGGTGTTGCGGCTAAATTGTTTCAGAGGAGGAATGCAACTGGCTATTTCACTAGAGCACTGTTTGTGAAAAAAGCGATAAAAGAGAGTGAGACAGGTGACGTTTCTACGATGTTCAAGAGAATCAATCGATTCTACGATTGAACTATCACCTATCAATTTTAACGCTCTGTTTTGTACCCTATCAAGTAGGCGCAAAGATGTTTGAGAAGCACCTGACCAGATATGAGAGTTATACTCCAGTTTTGGGCGGATGAAGGCCTTATAAATTATAGCCAGATCAGAAGGGGTGAAGAACTTCCTGCATCGTCTCAAGAAACCTAAGCATTTAGCAGCGTTTTTGACGACTTCAAATATGTGGTCATTCCAACGAAGATCATCGTTTACACACATACCAAGTACTGACAGCTTTTCGGTTTCTTCGATGCAGGTACCATTCATGGATAATGGCAATGGGGGAATGTTAAGCTTCAACGACAAGAGACAGCATTGAGTTTTCGAAGCATTGAATTCTACTCTGTTCATAAGACCCCATGAAACAATGCTGTCAAGGTCAGAATTCAATGAGCTTATCATACGCAACCGTTCCAGTTCCTCATCCGAAGAGCAGGGACGTGAATTTGGAAACGAATATGAAAAGCTGAGGGTCGAGTCGTCAGCAAAACAGTTAAGCGGATTAGAAGTATCAGACAAGAGATCATTGATGAAAATGAGGAAGAGATTCGGATACAAAACGGAGCCCTGGGGCACACCAGCATTTATGAAGTGGGTATCAGACTTGAAGCAATCCAACACAACTTGTATTGAACGGTCGGAAAGGTAGTTTCTAATCCAACGAAGAAGAGACCCATCGATACCAAAAGCACGCATTTTCGATAAAAGAGCCTGATGCCAAACTCTATCAAATGCTTTAGAAATATCAAGCGCAATAATCTTACTTTCTCCAAAACAATGTAAAGATTGGTTTCACTTTACGGTGAGATAAGCCATCAAATCACCAGTGGACCGTTTGCTACGGAAGCCGTACTGACGGTCATTAAGAAGCTTTCGTTCTTCAAGATATTTCATAAGTTGACGGTTTATCAACGTTTCCATGACCTTGGAAAGAAGGGACGTTAGTGCAATTGGACGGTAATTGGAAGGGGAGGAAGATTCGCCTTTTTTAGGGACCGGCTGGACAAATGCAGTTTTCCATCTGCTCGGAAAAATCCCAGCAGAATAGGCAAGATGGAAAAGTTTACGCAGTGGTTTTGCCAGCGTAGAAGAACACCTCTTCAGAATAACGGCGGGGATACCATCTGGACGAGCGGATTTATGTATGTTGAGATCTTTAAGGACTCTCGCAACCAAGCGAGTTCGGAAAATAGGCTCGGGTGGAGCCAATATGCTGTAAGGAAGTGTCGAGTTGGCAGCAAATTGAGCTGCCAGCAAATTGGCTTTGTCGATGGAGCTGACATACGGATAGTCATTGAAGACGAGCGTTGGGACCAATGAAGTGGTCGAGTTCTTAATGTTCTTGACAAAAGACCAAAAGTTTATACTTCCTTTTGGACACAATAGTATTTTTTGCCTTACTTTTTGGTCATGTAAAAACTTAGCCCTTTGTATCTGAGCATTACAGCTATTTCTGGCCCGTTTGAACAAATTTCGGTTTTCTACAGTAGGGTTATCTTTAAATTTGCGAAAACTACTTTCTCGATCCCTAATCGCCTCTTTACAGCTTGAATCAAACCACGAATTCTCTTTGGGGATGATACTTTTTGTTCTGTTAGGAACTAAATTTCTCATGCCGTTGAGAATAACTTTAGATATCATATCAGCTGATGCATCAACGTTTCCGTCGAGAAAGCACAATGACCAATTGAAATTTCGAAAGAAATTATTCAGTCCGTCCCAATTGGCTTTCTCGTACTGCCACATAGTTCTTTTGGGGACTTTATCTTTTTTTACCGTGACGGAAGACGAAAAATCTACCGATATGACACAATGGTCCGATTTGCCTAAAGGAGATGATACTATAACCCTATATTTTTCGGGATGAGAAGTTAGAAATAGGTCAAGAGTGTTGGCCGCATGGCCTTCAATATCTGGAACCCGAGTGGGCTCATCAACAAAGATCTCAACACATTTTCCTTCGGGTGTTGTCTGGCCAGAATGTCAAAGCCAACCTGAATTGTGTACATTGAAATCGCCCGCAATTGGGATTTCAGTGTGAGGATAGAGGGAAACAATTCTTACTATGGAGTCAGATAGCGCATCAAACTCGTTAGAGGTTGAATTGCTATCCAAATTGGGGCTTCTGTACATAAAACAATAATGAATGATATGCTTACGGACAGTGAATTTTAACCACATGAAATTAAAGTTCGTATTAGAACAGAGGCCGTATTGTGGTAGAAGTTGGTAAGCAATATCATTCCGAACATATACGGCGAGGCCATGGGAAGAAAAGAATAATGGCACTAAGCTATATCCAGGCAGGTTGAACTCTGAGGGATCAGAATCAACACCCACCTGTGTTTCACTCAGTGCCAAAACAGCTGGCCTGCATTTTGCAGTGTGGGCGTACACAGCAAAGAAATTCGATCGCAACCCCCTAATGTTGCTAAAATCGACCCGAAATTTACTCGACATTACAATTCACAAAAACACACAAAACAAAATATCGAACGCAAACGCTATCTAAGTATAATCAACAAGTGCATATCTCGATAGAAAACAAAAACAGTTGATGCTTCCTTACTGCTGCCCATCTTAGCGTACGGTTGAGGTTCTGGAATTCCTTGCAGTTCACCACGGTATCACAATCCCCTTTGCATATGAAGCAGCTCTTCGCCTTCCACGGTTGCATATCGTAAACGCTCACTTGATCATCATGAACGTGAAGAAATCCTTTCTTCGCATCTTTTTTTCCTTTTTTTTTTTAGTAATAACCGATGAAATTTCTGTAACAAGAACACTGTTGGCAGCTTCCGCAAACCGGTATATCCACCCGCTAAAGTGGGACAAATTGCAGTCCTGTATCCCTTGCTTATACTTGGCCCAGTCAAGACGGATTGCTGGTGGCAGTTTATGCACAAGATGATGTAAAATCGTGGCGTTGTTAAGATGAGCTACTAAACCTGAAGCCTCAATAGTAACGCAGAGGTTTTGCACTACGAGAGCAAAGTTGACAAGCGTTTCCAGTTTTTCAGCCTTTGGAACGGGTGTTGATTGAATCCTTTGAGTAAGCGCATGAAGAACCAGCTCTGGGTCTCCGTATAGCATTTTCAGAGTGGCAATAACTCGGGGCACACAACTTGGCTGTATAAGAAGACTTCGAACTGCCTCCAACGATTTACCCTTTAAAGCCTTTTGCAACCTCACTAGGTTCTTCCGTAAAGGCGCATATCTCTTCCGTAAAGGCGCATATCTCGGAGCTTCTGGCGTAGTTGGATATAAAAAACGGCCACTCGTCGGGACTTCCTGCAAAACTTTGTAAATCTCGAGATATTAGATGGCAAGATGCTATATTGGCTCTAGATAATCCGTGGTTGCTCGGTAGTCCCAGATGACTTATACCAGTCAGGCGTGTTGACGAAGGATGTTCTCAATGAGGATGGAAGTTGGTTGGTGGCTGAATATGTTGCATTGGCTGGGCCAAATAATTCGACGAAGGCGGCTTAGGTTGCCAGACGGGTGGATGTTGCAAGATCATCTGAGTTGGCGGTGCTGGAAGCGAATGATGCGACATCTGACGAGCTTGCTCAGCGAGCGCGAGCGCTTGGCTGACGGTAGTGGAAGCCAAACAGTTCTTGGGCTGACTATCGCCCAGCCAGCTTTTAACTTTAATTACAGATGAAGACGCTTCCTCATCATCGGATACCGACGTGTCGCCTGCTAGCAGCTGATTAAGAAGCTGATATTTTTTGTCCAAATATTCCTTGTCACGCCTTGCACACAACAGTCTTTCCTCTTCCAGCATCTGCAGCTCCAGTTTTATCTTCCTTCCCGAAGACGTCGAAGTCCTTCCCGAATTTGTTGAACACGAACTGTTTGCCCCGGTTGGCTGCGCATTTGACCTGCCAGTGGTTTTAGGACACGATTTCTTACTAATTGGCAAAACCCCAGTGCCGCCCATAGCACTTGATGTAAAACTTCCTAATAATGAAGAAGTCTTGGTGGAATTTGAAAATGTTTCTAATAACCTAGCTTTACTGACACTATTCTTCGAAATGGCTCCTAAAGCATGCGGAGCAAGGCTAGCCATCTTGTTATCATTCGTCATTCCACAAGCAGAAGAGGCGTAAGTATTCGCATTGGTAAATGCCGGTTGGTTGCTTGGTGCCGTAAAATGTATATGGGACATGGCGGCGGTGACGGTGTCTACCGTATGGGTCAACGCTAAATGCGATACAGCCGTAGCAGAGGTGTTACTATTTTGATTAAACTCGTTTGTATGTATGGCACAATTGGCGTCTATTGTAGTAACAATTGATGCGCAGGTAACGGGCGCAATATTTACGACATAGGGTGGTGTGGCGTGAATTGGATTTTGGCTCGCATTCGGAGCAACAGATACGAAAACTTCAGATAAACTAGATAAAAGAGTACCCTTACCTGTAGTGCACTTTACGCAAGTCCATGGCTGGTCCTGAACTGAATTGGACACTCCTGCGCAGGTAAAGTGACTCCACGATTCACAACAGTCACATTGGACCATGTTCTCATACGAATCTGGTTCACCACAGTTGGCGCAATTGAATTCTTCCTGAATTGTGCGCTTCTTGTTAGATTTGGGGGCATCCTGGGTCCTTCTTGGTGGCATGTTGAACGTGTGTTGATTAAAATCATCCAAAATAATGTTTTAATTTGTTGGCGGGCTTAGCTCAACAATAAGAAACATTGAGCGAGGTTATGTAGCTCAACAATAAGAAATTCGCTTAACTTGACTGACTACATTGTCAGGTTAAAACCTTTAATAAATTCATTGTTAGTATTTTTTACATTTTGTTATAAAAGGACCTACATTAGTTTCTTATTTCTTTCTTACAGGTTTTTCTTCTAGATAATAAATTCAATTTTAGGTTACTTGAATTTTAGGTTACTTTTAGATTTTAGGTTACTTTGTGTTCTTCTACGTCTCGTGTCTATATGGTTTTTCTTTCGATGGCTTCCACAAATTGGCAACTAGCCAGCGCCAAGTCAAATTGAAGCGTGGCACTACTTGTACAATCCACAAAATGACGTGTAGCCACTTCCTCACGTCTACAAAATGCAACGTGGCTGACGAGTGGAACTTACATTTTAAGGGCGTTGCCAACAGCTTGTCTTTTATTTTTCCATTGCTGTATATTATATTTTGGAATATGAGTCACGTTTTAGGGCGTTGGTTCAGTTTGATGATCTTAGCGATTCTGGATTCTATTTTTAATACGTTGAACGTGATGTGGTATTAACTTCCCCTGTACTTCTAAAGAGGTCGCCCGATCTTCCTTCTGCTGCATATTTTTCTTTTGCTTTTTCAACTATTGCATTGAAAAGGTCTTCTTCTCGTTTTCTTTCCATTTAAATGTTGACTTGAATCTTTTGATGTTTTTGTCGTCTCAATGATATGACTATTTCAATGAACAATAATATTGATATACATTCACCCCTATTACCGATGTTGTCTCGTCTCGTCGTCAACTCTCGTTTTCCCTGTCGTGTCGTTTTTTAAATGGCATTCCATAACTTCTTCGACACGAAAAATAAGTAATAGATTTTAAAACGACTAAAAACTAATGAACATATGTTAAAATCAAAAGATATTGGACGAAAGCTTGAATAAAAAATGGGCACGACTGGGTCACACGAACTTGCGATTGTGTTCTAAATACTATATCAAAATCTTATGGCTGAGTGAAAGATTTTGGTATTAGCTCTTAATATATTTTTTTGTACAGGGTTGCCAATTACACATCTATATATACAAAAGAAAGTCGTGTTAGTTACACTATTCATAACTCAAGAACGACTGAACCGATTTGTCTAAAAATTGGTGGGGAGGGAGCTTAGGAACAGGAGACGGACATAGGATACTTTTTATCCCTTTATTCTCATGGGAATGACATCAATGCAATGCGTTAGCTTTCGTTATATACAAAACACTGTTCTTTACAAAAAAAAAACAAAAAAATTGACTTATCGTGAGAAACAAATTTGATTTTTATATGAAATCAATCTTATGTATATGTATGTATATAAAAATGAATCGTAAAACGTGTTGGTAAGCGCATAACTCAACAACGCCTGGACCAATTTGGCCAGTTCTTTTTTTGTTGTGTTTGTTATTGTCAGGAGAAGGTTCTTATGGATAAAAAATTAAAAAATTGATATTCCCACAGGAACGGGTTTGGGAACGGAAACTTAGAAACTACTAGACAGGTTTCTATAACGATTACAGCATTAGGGGTGCTATATTATCCCCCTCCATCAGTAATTCAGGTTATATTTCATCCCATTAATCCCACGGGAACAGAAATGGGAACGAGAACGGGAACATTAAAGCTACTTGAAAAATTCTTTAAACTCTAGGATGTTGCATTATCTCACAGTGATACAGGCTTATATTTCATTCACATATTTACACGGGAACGGAAGATTCCCACAGGAACGGTGTCGCAAATGGAAACTTAGAAACTACTGAACAGATTTCAAAAATTCTTTCGGTGTTGGGATGCCTCATAATCCCACAGTAAAAAAGATTATATTTCATCCCCATATTCCCACGGAAGCGAAGAACGAGAACGGGAACCTTAAAACTACAGACCCGAGCAACACCGGGCGGCTCAGCTAGTTACTTATAAAAATTGAAGTAAATCACGCAAAATAATGAAAAAATCAAATTAAATATTCCAAAGGTTTCAAGCAAAGATCTAAAAACGCCATTCTTTTGCAATTGCTAATACATATGCATGATGAAAATTTAATCAAAATCGTTGGACCCGTTTTTTCTAAAATCGGTTTGTTATTTTTCACTTTTTTTGAATAACTGTTTTTAAAAAGTCAAGTATGCAAAGTCTTAGATCTTACAAAAAGTTATTTTGACAAAAAATTTGAAATTCATCAAAATTATAGTTTTGAAGTCATTTCCAAAAATTTAAATTTTTTGAAAAAATCTATAAAAATTTCCAAAACGAAATTTTTTTTATGCAGTTTTTCTTAAACAGTTTGCTACTTTTTAAATCCAATTTTTTTTTTTTTTGAAAAAACGGTACCATGGGAAGTATCATTTCTAGGCTTTTTCCATATATTTACATCATAAGAAAGACAATTGAAAAATAATCCTTCAAATAAAATTTTATCTAAATCGTTTGAGCCGTTTTAGAGAAAACTAAGTATTAACATATCGGTTGTATGGCAGGTACCGTTATTTCAAGACCTAGAGACTCAGTTCCAAAAACCCCTCTGCAGGCTGCCCCACAGACCCTAAGTAGTATATCGGTTCATTCGCTTAGGCTGTAGATCCATATAAATACAGACAGACAGACAGACACACACACAGACAGACAGGACCCACTTTTTTCGTATTCTCTATAATCGTAATCATGTCAGTCATGTTTAATTATCTTAATTTTTTTTTTGCACGATTGCAAGACTTGCCTTAAAGTACCTATAATCGCAAGTAAAAATCATTGTTTAGAGCTCGAATGCGGTTGTACATTTATTGACAACTAATCACACACCTGACACTTAATAATCTCAGTCTTTTCTTCCACCTACCCGATCATTGTAGTGTGTTCCAAGCGGAAATTCGGGCGATTAAGGAGGTGCTGTCTTGGCTCAAAGAAAACGTCATATCCTCCACGGATATTCGGATCTTCTCAGACAGCCAAGCTGCCCTTAAATCTCTTGCCTCTGTCTCTACAAAATCCATCACGGTCCAAAATTGCCAGATGTCTCTGAGGGAGATGTCAAATCAGTTTAACATTCACCTTTCATGGGTGCCAGGGCACAGGGACATACCAGGCAACTGTATGGCAGACGAACTAGCCAAAAAAGGGCACGACCACTTCCCTACGCTCAGAATGAAACAACATAGGTGTACCTATCGCTACATGTAAACTCCTACTTAGACAAGACGCTTCAAGGATAGCAAACACTAGATGGACTGAGAGTAACAACTGCCTTGCAACCAAAAAAGATTGGCCGTGTGTAGACTCAAAACGCTCGAAGAGTTTGTTGGCCCTGAACCGTCTGTATCTATGTTCTTCCATTGGTGTTCTTACGGTACACTGTCTAATAGGGAGACACGCCAAAAGACTTGGTGTGTTTTCCAATGATTTCTGCAGAAGCTGCATGGACGAGGAGGAGGAAGAAACCGTTCAACACCTTCTTTGCTCATGCCCTGCACTACTTCATAGGAAGAAAACTCATCTCGGTGAATTCTTCTTCGATGATACTAGCGACCTAGCTTACATAGACCCTAAAAGTCTTTCGAAATACATTAAAAGTTCCACGTGGTTCGACTAGCAGGTGATTAACCGGCTAGTACCGTAATGGAAGATTAATAAGTGATCAACTCGTTAATCTTACATCGGGTTTCTGAGATCAGTAGGTGATTAACTTGCTGATCTCTGTGGTATCACAATGGGCCCTTGCGGCCTAAGTGTGTCAGGCAATGTACTCATTGACTGCCAGCCACTTCCACCTAACCTAACCTGACACCTAAATAAATAGGATATTAAAATTATAAGTAAAGTATATAAGTAGAATCCGGAAAGAAAAATCGATTATAAAAAGAAAACAGATACGGCACAATTCAAATCCATTCGACTTGCCTGATTCAAAGTGAGTTCACGCTTTTATCCCAATAGTTTCTTTTAAATAAAACTTTTGTACGTTTTAACAGATTCAAGCAGTTCTTTAGATTGACAAAAGAAGCGTTTAAGTATTTGTTGGATAAAATAAGGGATAAAATAAGGATTCGGCATCGTTCATCATCAATTCAATTCATATTGAGACTTGCAGGTTGCAGCCACCTTAAGAATTTTAGCTGAGGGAAGTTACCAACACGGCGCCGGGAATGACTTCATTTTAGAACTAGCTCAACAAACAGTTAGCAAATTTTTCAAAGAAATTATCAACGTCATAGAAAAACATGTTTGCCCCAAATGGATTCGATTCCGAATGACACCGGACGAAAATTCAGAAGCAAAGCTTTACTTTTTAATAAGACGGAATTTCCTAGTGTCATCGGATGTATTGATGTTGCCCTTCCTTCTCCTGAACTTCACATCGATGTGTATGCAGTCTGCGTTTGCGATGATGAAGGAACTGATGTGGCAGTTGCCAAGACTGCAATACTCCAATGGCGTTTCCGCTCGGGCTTACCACTTTTTTGTATCTAATAAATTTGCTACAGCTTCTCCCAGTGGAGATAAAATTTTTAGTTTGTTTGGACCTCTTCCAGTCGCGTTCAATTCTTTCGAATTGTATATCATTGTTTTTTTTTTACATTATGCTTCATGTCGGCCCAAACCTGATAAAAGCAAACATTTATAAAAATATATACATATGTATTTTGAAAAAATTAATTCAATCCTTTCGCCAAGCGTCCCCGTCTATTACTGGATGTTGGATGACCATTGCTTTTAAGCTGCTCCGCTATCGCAGCCCATTCCTTTTTTACATCGGTCTTTTAAATTTCCTTCAAAAAGCCTTTAGCTAACTTTACGTTCATCCCCATCAACTTGACGAGCGTTTCAAACTGGATTTGGTTTGTCAAATTCAAATACAAGTCAAACAAATGTTTTACTAGCTGTAAAATTTTTCAAAATAAATTCATTTAACAAGGTTACTTGCTGTTCTGCGGCATTCCATTTTTACGTCACGGATGAATTTTTGAAGGAGACATCGTTTTTTTCGTCGTCGTCGTATTTTTTCGACGAATGGAATGAAGAATAACTACATTCAACGACATATGACGTTTACAGACGCCTGCATACGACATCAAAACGAGTGTACAAGATCGAAAACGATTTATGTAATACAGATTGTGTCGTGTCGATTTTTTCGACATCGTTAATAGGGATGAGTATTACAATTGTTAATATAATAGTAGATAGACTTGATATGCTAATATTTTCTTTTGCATTTATCTTGATGTTTTCTGAAAAAATTAATATTTTTAAACTAGGTGTGCCCCGCAAGAATTGGCATAACTTTTTTTTTGTATCAACCGATTGACATGAAATAAAAACTAAATGTCAAGTCAAGCTTACTACAATATATTACTGAAAACCTCATCTAGAGAGGATAAGCCGTTTCTGAGATAAGCGTGCACAAACAAACAAACTGTTATGTTTTTATTATATGTATAGATAGATATAGATTTTAGATCTTTATTCAAAGAATCTATATATGTATCTGCTTCATAAAAAGTATTTGAATAACCCTTATGGTATGTTTGTATAATATTTTTATCATTTGAAAATAATTGATTATCAATAGTTACATTTTGATTATAGGTTACGAAATATGTACCTTTATTAAGTAATGTTGTTTATATGATTTCCGGTAGCTATTATTGCTCCTTCTTTTAATATTTCTAATGGATAATTTTTTTCCTTTATCTTATTACACTTAGTATAATTCTTCTACAAAACAATACAAACAAACATGATCTAGACAAAAAAGTCAATGACCTTACCACTGCCCTTAACCATTCACTGCAGAAATCCTGTCCTCTTATAAAGATAAGAGGAAAACAGAAACCACTGTGGTGGAGCTCGGGGCTAGAACCGCTCAGGAAGAAATGTAGAAAACTTTTCAACCGAGCTAAACAATCTAAAACCTTAAAAGACTGGGACTCCTACAAGGAATCCCTCAAAACTTATAAATATCAACTGAGGAAAAATAAAAGAACTTCCTGGAGAAACTTCTGTGGAAAAATAGAAGATACTTCAGAAGCTTCTAGATTAAGAAAAATCCTCTCAAAAAGTCCGACCATGCCTAGCAGTCTCAAAACAGCTGACAACTGGACAGAATCCTGCGAAGAAACGCTCAATCTGCTTCTGGACACTCACTTTCCAGGCAGCTCTAAAAACTTATGTAACTATGATTCCATAGAATCAGGCAGCATAATAACTAACATCCCCGATCTGATTACAAGGGAAAAACTAGTTTGGGCCATTAACAGCTTTGACCCATACAAATCCCCTGGACCTGATGGTATAATTCCAGCCGAACTTCAAAGGCAGCGGATATTACTATCCCTGTCCTTGAAGTAATTCTTATCGGCTGTACCACCTTGAACTATATCCCCACACAGTGGAGAGAGGTCAAGGTTGTGTTTATACCTAAGGCTGAGAAATCATCCCACGTGAATCCGAAAGATCTCCGACCAATAAGTCTATCATCTTTACTTCTTAAAACCTTAGAACGACTGATTGATATCCACTTGCGTATAGCTATAGATCCAAAATTGTTATCTACAGCACAACACGCCTACTGTAAGGAAAAATCTGTAGAAACGGCCTTACACACCTTGGTTCGTACTATAGAATATTCCCTCCATCACAAAGAATTCACTCTGGCCGCTTTCCTCGCCTTCAATAACGTCAGCAACTCTGCAATTACAAAGGCACTGACGAAGCTCAAAGTAGATGGTTCCATAGTGGAGTTGATAAATCTAATGCTAAAAATCAGGAGAATCAACTTCATCTTCTCTAGGAAACTTCTCTGGAAAGAGATCTGTCAGTAGAGGAACACCGCAAGGCGGAGTCTAATCCCCTCTTCTATGGAATCTAGTCGTCAATGGACTTAGAAGCTGAGGGATTCAAAGTGATTGCATATGCAGATGACGTCCATTGCGGTATCTGGCAAACTTGCTCACGTCCTTACGGATCTGATGCAGACCGCTCTAAATAAACTAGTAAAATGGGCGGGGAAAATGAGATCTAGGGGTCAACCCTAAGAAAACTGAACTCGTTCTCTTCACCAAGAAATACAAAATTCCTCAACTAATAACTCCATCAATTAATGGAATCCCACTTGAACTTTCGAACGAAGCCAAATATCTAGGTATAATCCTAGACAAAAAGCTAAATTGGAAAGCCAATATACAGGAAAGAATCAGGAAATCCACCGTGGCCTTATTTTCCGGTAAAAAAGCCATTGGTAATAAATGGGGTTTCTCCCCCCAAATCACCCACTGGCTCTACACCGCGGTCATCACACCAATACTCACATACGGAGTAGTGGTATGGTGGACCGCTCTTGATAAAAGGACCTACTGCGACAACTTAAGCAAGGTCCAATGAACAGCCGGTTTGTGTATAAGCGGAGCACTGAGATCAACACCCTCAGCAGCCCTAAGTACACTCCTTAACCTCACACCACTAGATATCTTCAGCAAACAAATGGCCGCCAGTGCAGCCACTCGTATGAGAGCTATCTCCCAATGGACCGATAACAACATCGGTCACGTTACAATCCTGAATTTATTCGGATCAATCCCCTGTCACTCCGACTACACCATCCCCCAATTGGTTTTTGATAATAAGTTCCAAGTCTCAATCCCACCGAGAACGACGTGGGAAGACGAAGAATTTTTGAGAGATGATTCAATTCATTTCTATACAGATGGTTCAAAAACCGAAGAAGGGGTAGGCTGTGGGGTGTACTCAAACCGACTTAACGTAAGTCTCTCGTTCCGCCTTAGAAACCATTGTAGCGTGTTCCAAGCGGAAATTCTGGCGATCAAAGAGGTCCTATCATGGCTAAGAGAAAACGTGATATCCTCAACGAATATCCGGATTTTCTCAGACTCGGCGCTGTTTCTACGAGCTCAGTAACCACCCATAACTGTCGCCTATCTCTTAGGGAGATGGCTGAACAGTTTAGATATTTAGATATTTTATTCGTTCATTGCTTACACACATTAAGAAAGAATATCTTATTAACTAGTGGCAAGCTTAAAATAGACAAAAGTTAATTTTGTAAATAAAACTAAGTTGAAACAAAAAAAACCAAATAATTCGATAACAAATTTAATTTAATTTATATTTAATTTTTTTAAATAAATTTTTAATTAATTTTAATTAATTTTAAATTTAATTTTAATGAAGAGTTATAATAGAGAGAGAGAGAGAAAGAAAGAGAAAGAAAAATAGAGAGAGAGTGAGAGAGAGAGAGAAATAGTTAGCCAGGATGAAGTTGGTAGTGTTTGAAGAGTTCTTTACGGAAAAGAACTATGTCACGTAAACTTCTTATTTGCCTCGGTAAGGAATTCCACAGGCGTATAGCATTGACGAAAAATTGCCGTTCTGACGTCAAACAAGAAAATCGAGGAAGTATAATTTGTTCCGATCTGTTAGATGAGGATCTGTGTACTTTTTCGAAGAGGTAGCAAGGCTGACGTGTAATAATTACATTAAAAAGCAAAATTAAAGTTTTGTATCGCAATAAATTGGCAAAGGACAAATTACATATGTACACTTTTTGAGAAGAGAGATATATGATCGTATCTTTTTAGGCAGTATACATAACGTGCAACATAATTATAAACGACGTTTAATTTACGTTTGCTGACAGCATCACAGTTGGCAAATATCTCACAACCATAGGTAAGTACCGGAATAATAAGTGTTTTAGCTAGCATAAGTCGAGTTTTAAGGGGCGTGAAATATTGTGATGAGTGAAGTTGACGGAGAATTCCGTAAGCTTTACCAACAACTTGATTGATGTGGGTATCCCAGTTAAGATTCCTATTAAAAGTCATTCCCAAATTTTTTGCAGTTTGAACATATTCAATAGCAGAGTCATTCAGCAACAATGTGGGAAAATATGAGAGGTCGAGTGTTTTTTTACTAATAACTATGCATTTAGACTTGGTTGGGTTTAAAAACAAACTATTTTTGGATGACCAGGTAAAGATATTTTGTAAATCAATGTTAATAGAAGCTGCACAGTCTTCGATCATACCCAGGGGACAACTTTTGTATAGCTGAACATCATCAGCGTACATATGAACAGACGATGTGGTGATTTGCTTGGGAAGTTCATTGATATAGAGCGAGAAAAGAAGAGGTCCAAGGATGGAGCCTTGTGGAACACCTCGATTCGTGGATAGAAAGCTGGAATATTTATTTGCTGCAAAGACAGTCTGTTTTCTACTACTTAAGTAGGATTGTAAAAGGTCGATGGAGGAGTTAGAGAACTTGTCTATCGTGAGCAATTTTTTGCACAAGATAGAATGATTTATTGTGTCGAATGCTTTGGAGAAGTCGAGCAGCACGAGGAATGTGACGTGATCCTTATCAAGAGACTGCCTTATATCTTCTACGACATTTGTAAGAGCTGTAAGGCAGCTGTGTTTAGGTCGAAAGCCCGACTGAACAGGCGATAGGATGTGTTGTGTATGCAGATGGGAGCTTATTTGTTTTTGCATAATTTTTTCAAATGCTTTCGATAAGAACGACAACACAGAAATGGGCCTGAAATCATTACCAACGCGACTCTTAGGAATAGGGATTACTTTTGATAACTTCCATTGGCTAGGATATACTCTAGTCATAAGCACTGTATTGAATATGTGAGTGATGAATGGTAAAATTATTGGGAGTATTGCTTTAAGGAAAACAGGGTGAACTTCATCAATTCCTATTGCATTTGATTTGATCGATATGATACTCTCTACAACATCGGTATCGTATACCCTAGTGAAATGAAAGAGTTCATCATGTTCAATGACAGATTCGACATGTGGTACGGGATCATCCGGCAAACTTGGAAATGGCAGGTCTACAAAGCTTTGGTTAAGTTGATTAACATCGATATTTATCTTAACGTTGTTTTTCCTTCCAACTCCAATCTCTCGTAAGTTCTTCCAAAGTTGTTTCCCATTCAACGACAAATTAAATCTTTTAATATAGACCTGCCTTTTGGCTGCTCGAATCTTAGAAACAACTTCATTGCGCAAATTTCGGTACATATCATGAAAGACAAACAGTTTAAATTTTTTCCATTGTCTATACGCTTGGTCCCGCTTGAGCATTAGCTGTTGAATTTCGGTAGTAAACCAGGGCTGTTGCCCGTGTCTAAAAAATTTTCTTACTATCGGGACATGTTGATCAAATAGATTGACAATATTTCTGTTTAAAAATTCAATTTGCTCTGTAGGGTTTACTAAGCCATACACCCTTTCCCATTCTGTGGACCTAGTGCGTTGTTCTAACAATGCATAGTCTATGTGATTGAAATACCTATACTCATAATATTCAGGATCGGAAGGTGTTCCAAAGTCGTATATCATGAAAATAAGATCATGCTTTGAAAATGCAGACACAGAAAGTTGGTCGTATAAAAGTACGTTTCCTGTGTGACTTACAAAAAAAAGATCAAGTAATGTACTTACAGTACTAGAGAAATGTGTTGGAAAACTGGTATTAACAGGAAACATATTAAAAGATCTCAAAGCATAACTTAGGGAGGACTCTTCTAAAAGGTTACTATTAAAATCACCTGTTATTACAACTTGGGTGCAACTTAAAGAAATGTTTTCTAATAGTGCAATAAGAGGATTGATGTTAACGTTACGATTAGGTCGATAAACAACTCCTAAAAGCAAGTCAATATCTCCTGAAATCAAGTTGATAAAGATGTACTCTATTTCACTTCCGGCCTCAGATTTACGGTTAAATTTGAAAGTTATACCCTCGCGTAATACAAAATTCCTCAACTAATAACTCCATCAATTAATGGAATCCCACTTGAACTTTCGAACGAAGCCAAATATCTAGGTATAATCCTAGACAAAAAGCTAAATTGGAAAGCCAATATACAGGAAAGAATCAGGAAATCCACCGTGGCCTTATTTTCCGGTAAAAAAGCCATTGGTAATAAATGGGGTTTCTCCCCCCAAATCACCCACTGGCTCTACACCGCGGTCATCACACCAATACTCACATACGGAGTAGTGGTATGGTGGACCGCTCTTGATAAAAGGACCTACTGCGACAACTTAAGCAAGGTCCAACGAACAGCCGGTTTGTGTATAAGCGGAGCACTGAGATCAACACCCTCAGCTGCCCTAAGTACACTCCTTAACCTCACACCACTAGATATCTTCAGCAAACAAATGGCCGCCAGTGCAGCCACTCGTATGAGAGCTATCTCCCAATGGACCGATAACAACATCGGTCACGTTACAATCCTGAATTTATTCGGATCAATCCCCTGTCACTCCGACTACACCATCCCCCAATTGGTTTTTGATAATAAGTTCCAAGTCTCAATCCCACCGAGAACGACGTGGGAAGACGAAGAATTTTTGAGAGATGATTCAATTCATTTCTATACAGATGGTTCAAAAACCGAAGAAGGGGTAGGCTGTGGGGTGTACTCAAACCGACTTAACGTAAGTCTCTCGTTCCGCCTTAGAAACCATTGTAGCGTGTTCCAAGCGGAAATTCTGGCGATCAAAGAGGTCCTATCATGGCTAAGAGAAAACGTGATATCCTCAACGAATATCCGGATTTCCTCAGACTCGGCGCTGTTTCTACGAACTCAGTAACCACCCATAACTGTCGCCTATCTCTTAGGGAGATGGCTGAACAGTTCAATATTCACCTTATTTGGGTGCCGGGGAACAGAGATACCGTGGGTAACTGCAAAGCCGATGAACTCGCCAGAGAAAGAACAGTTCTATCGATCTCAACCAGCAGGTTGAATATTGGTATACCAATCGCTACATGTAAACTTATGCTAAAGCACGAGGCAATGGATAGAACAAATCATAAGTGGAACAATATCACCACGTGCGTGGCAACAAAACGTATATGGCCAGGACTAAATCCAAAACGCACAAGACATTTGTTATCCATTACCAGATTGCAAGTTAGCTCCGTAATCAATGTCATCACCGGACATTGTCTGATAGGAAGACACGCCATGAGACTTGGCGTTCCCTCTAATGACTTCTGCAGAAGTTGCTTAGATGAGGAGGAGGAGGAGACAATCCCACACCTCCTCTGCTCATGTCCTGCACTCTCTTTTAAAAGAAAACGGCATCTAGGAAAATATTTTCTTGATGATCCAAGCGATCTGGCGAACACAGATCCCCTGCATATCCTTCGCTTTATTAAAAGCTCCAAATGGTTTTGTTAAGTGAGGTACTCCTTCGCATAATATCTATGGTATCACAATGGACCTAATATTGTTCTAAGTGTGTCAGTTTGTTTTCCTGACAGCCATTTAAACCTAACCTAACATAGTATAATTCTTATTCAATGGTTTAGTAAAACATGATTCTGTTATGTTATATTCACAATATCTACTTTGTGTTTCGGTTTAACACTTTTGTAAATTAATAAATTTATTGCATTTAGAGATCTTATTTTCAATTAATAGTTTTCCATCCTTTTGTGGAATACTTTTAGTAATACATATATGTTTTACATGTTTCTTTAATAATCGGATTTTTAATCATTATTACAATAATATTATCTTTCTGATATATTTTAAATTTACTTACATCAATTAGATCTGTAACTGAAAATGTACCTACTGTTCTCATGTTTTAGTATTTCTTTAATATCTTTATTACTTAAAATGGATGCGATTTTCCTAGCTTTGCAAAAGTATTTATTATATTTTGTAGTTCATAACTTATTACTCTTAATTGTCTTGAAATTATTTCATCTTTTTCAGTATAGACAAATTTTTTTATTACTTTAAACATTTTTGAATTAGTAATCATTTGTTGATTATTATTTTTAATGAAATCATTTATTTTCTCTTCTAAAATTTCTTCATCGTAATGATCTGGAGTTCCGGCAATGACTTTCCAAACTGTATACCTATAAAATTTAATTATCGTTTCGTTCTAGAATAATGCTCTTTGAGTTGTTCAATTAAGTTATTAACTATCTCAATTTCTGCATTATGTTTTTGTGTATAATTGATATCATTTTGTACTGCTTCATAGCTTTGCTTAAGTGCTTCTTCTATTATTGTTAAGTTAGTTATATGGAATATTATTGGTTCCTTGAGTTATTATTGTATCTCCATCTTCTATTAGGATGTACATATTCTTCTATGCTATAAATCTACTACTTTTTTTCTGCTTTACTTAGTGTTGCAGTGATAATCATTATTATTATGATTGTATTCATTT
Source organism: Melanostoma scalare (assembly GCA_949752695.1). Classification (NCBI taxonomy): domain Eukaryota; kingdom Metazoa; phylum Arthropoda; class Insecta; order Diptera; family Syrphidae; genus Melanostoma; species Melanostoma scalare. Next base: position 122,902,156 of record OX456986.1, on the reverse strand, counting down.
TGAATTCCTGTAATAAGGAGATTGATTAGTTTTACGTTTAGGTTTAGTTTTTAAATTATCTTTATGAACAAATCTACCTGTGTGAGTTTTTACTGTATGACCTAAGTCTTCTTTTACATTTACATTTACATGAAACCTACTCCACACATAAATCTGAGGAGTAGGGGGGTTGCAGCCGGGCGACAAAGACCATTTGGCTGATACACCACAAGACTAACTACACAAATACTACATAGAACAAATAACACATGACAACAGCACGCAGTAGTTACGGACGGTCCCCCATCTTGTAACTAACAGCGCTCATTCCGATTTAATTACGGTGTTCTAATGGGAACCGACTCTTTTCGGTTGACAAGGCCGTTGTCGTAAGTCTTCTTTTATAATAACCTTTTGAAATTTAGGTTCCATTTTATTTCTTTTATCTACCTTTTTATAACCTCCATATTTGGTTTTCTTCAACTTGAATTTCTCTCCTTCCTATATTATGAACTTCTAACATTTTTTCTTGTTTATTTTTTTTGTTCTTTATCTTTACTAATTAAGTACTTCTTTCCCTATTTTATCGAAGTATACTTCTGTTGGTTTCTTATTAATAGTACTGTGTTATTATATTGTTTAATTGCTCTAAAAATTATTTTTGTGAAGTCTAATAATTTATATTCATCTTAAATGCATTTTATTATTTCTTGTAAAATAGAATAGAATCTTTCTATCTGTCCGTTTGTCTTACTGTGACAAGGGTCTCTATAAAATATTTCTATATTATTTCTATTCATTAAAGACTGGAATACTGGTGATTTAAAACTTGTTTCATTATCCATAACTATTTTTTTAGACTTTGCATATATCTGTAGTATCTCTAATACTTTTTCTTTCAAATTAGATTTGGGTCATTCCACGCTCCACGGTAACACCCGAAACGAACATTTTTCGACTCATAAAATTGTCAATCCTTATGTTGATATTTTTGCGTTTTAATATTTTTTTTATTTTCTACGTATTTAGTTGCTTTACGAAAAGTCTTCGTTTCGGGTGTTACCGTGGAATGACCCATTTGTCTTTCAATTCCAGGATGCTTGCATACTTACTAAATTTATCAATGCACGTTAAATATAAATTTGTATTTACATATGTAGAAGATGTCTATGTGTAGCATTTCCCCTTCCTCTTTTGGAATTGGTGCCTCACCAATCTTTTCCTTATGTGGTTTGCGATCGTATTTATTTATACCTATTGCATATGTCGCAAAATCTGACATATGTACATATGTATATTCTTCAAAATCTCGCCTAATTGTTGGCCAATAATAGTTCTATTTGTTTAATATTTTCTTTAGCATTTCTATGTGCTTTTATGTGTTTTTGTTATATCTTGTGCCAAAAATTCGCATTCTATGAATTTATTATTAAATTCCTTCATTTATTATGTTACTTGATAAGTTTTTTTCTGTCTTTCCATAAATTCCTATGGTTCCTGGGGTTATATATATTTTTTTAAATATTGAGTTTGTTTTCATTATTCTTAAAGTAAATCATTATTATTTTGCTGTTAAAAACATTTATTATTTCATCCGATTCTGTTTCTGATTGTTCAAATATTACATATTTGCTGTTTGAATTTATTCACATATTTACTTAGTTTTTCCGAATATTTTTCACTACTTTCTGCACTATGTTGTGTATTGTTATCTTCAATATTACAGTTTTAACATATTTAAATTCTGCCTACTCAATGCATCTGCTACTACATTGGTTACTCCTGGTTTGTAAATTATTTTAGGGCCATATTCTTCTATTATTGAATACCATCTCTTCATTTTGGCCTTCGGATTTTGTTTTGAGCATGGAAACGTTTATGGTTGGTGATCTGTGTTGGATTTCAAGATCTTTTACACCATATAAATAGTTTCTCAAATTTTTTAAAGCATATACTCTTGCATATAGTTCTTTTTCGTTTGCCGCATAACTGCGTTCTGATTTTTGCAATGTTTTGCTAATAAATGTTATAGGTTATAAAAAAAAAAATACATAAAAGCTACTGTTGCTGCTCTAGTTTTAATTAGTTTTAAGTAGTTGTAAGTAGTTTTAAGAAAAACAGAAAAATAGTTGCTCTAAAGAACAAAGTTTTTACAATTTTCTTAATTTTTAATTATAGATATAGTTTATAAATCAATAAAATATTTTTAGACCGAAAGGCATTAGAATTAAGTTATTGAATAATTTAGAGTACCCGCCTAGGGTCAGTAAGTTAATTAAGTTATTAGATTAGAGAGATTAGATTTAGTAAGATTTATTACAAAAGCTTATGGTTTACAAATTCAGTTTACAAATCTTTTATGACATGGCAAAAGCCGTCTGCCAGAATGACAAGTTTAAAATAAAACAAATTGGAAAAAAAAGGGTGCACAAAGTTACATATTTAAATAAATTAAAATGCTTCATTTAATATTTGGTTTCGATATCGTAGCGCAGTTTTCACAAAATTGATAAGAGCAGTCCAGTCTCGACCGTTCAGTATTTGGAGAACTTCATCAGTTTCGTAGTTCGATTTTCCCAAGTGTAGTTTTCTTAGTTCTGATAGTATGGGGCAGACTCCAATAAAATGCTTTATATCTTCACGATCCTTCAAATTACACAAGCTGCAGATTAAGGGAAGATCGGGCCGGTGGGGTATGTAATTTAATGGCAGCAACTCTCCTCTAGCTTTAAATATTGTTGAGATTTTGTCTGCATCCATATTATTTTGAAAGTAATTTAACGTGTTAAGGTCATGCTCCAGTTTTGAGTAATATATTCTATATATTGATGATTTTGCCTGTTCAATAAAGGCTTTATGCATTTTTTCATCAAGAGCCTGCAGTACATTGTAAAGCTCTTCTTTGGTTTGTCTTAGACTAACTCCCGTAAGGTTAAGAGGACATCCTACACTCTCCGCTAGTTCCTTCCATTTTTCAAAGCATGCTGATTTTTTGACGCGAGCATGCGTTGCTACTATTTTGGGTAAGCGAGCTTCTTCCATGCTAAACACTTTAAGAACGTAATCAAAATGGAGCTTCAACGTATTGATGAACATCAATGGCAGTCCTGTTTCGATGTGCGTGGTCAAGGGAAGGAGCAATACTCTTTTCAGAAAGAATCTGAGCAGCTGCTCCACACTCTCATTTTGAAGGTATCCCCAAACTTGGGCTGCGTAAAACATAACCGACCTCGCTGTAGCATCGAAAATTTGGTATTTCGCTCTGAGTCCTATATTTTTATTCTTCATACATGTTGACCAGGTTGTGTTTATTGCAATTTTCGCAGTTTTTAATTTTCTGTTAAGTGAAGTTTCATATTATTTTGCGGAGTTAGTATAACTCCAAGATATTTATAACTATCGACTACTTCCAAAACTTCCCTCTCCCGTTTCCAGATATAGTTCCCATTCCTCTGTCTCTTTCCTCTACCAAAAATCATTATTTGGGACTTACTTTGGTTTATCGTAAGGTTCCACAAATTGCAATACTCATCTAGCTTATTTATCATCATCTGAAGTTTTATAGGAGTATCAGCTAACAGAACTATGTCATCAGCGTACATCAAAACTTTGATTTTAGTTCCACTTATTTCAATCCCTCCATTGAGATAGGACACCATATCATTTATGTAAATGGAGAAAAGGAGAGTACTTAAAACGCATCCTTGCCTCAATCCTGATGTGGTTGCAAAACTTTCTGACATTTTGACTCCATTCCAGACCTTTGCAGTACAGTTATGGTATATTTTTTTCAATGTTTTCAGCATTTTAAAAGGGAGTCCTAATGCAGACAATTTATAAAACATTAAATCACGGTCAACGCTATCAAATCCGGATTTGAGGTCTACAAAATATGCATAAATGTTTTTGCCTTCATAACGATAAATGTCTATAATAGTACTAAGTGTAAAAACTTGGTCTACAGTGGAATAGGTTGGACGGAACCCAGCTTGGCATTCACTGAGTATCTGATGCTCTTCCACCCAATTCGTGAGACGTTTATATAAAATACTTCCAAAAATTTTACGAACAGTATTTAGCAGTGAGATACCTCTATAATTTTCAACCATGTTCGGGTCTCCTTTTTTGAAAACTGGAAGAATTACCGACGAATTAAAGCATGTTGGGACTAAGTCGTTTTCGTATAACTCATTTAGGTTTTCAAGAAGATAGTTGCTAAAATCATCAGTACAATACTTATAAAATTCGTGAGGTATGAGATCTTCTCCGGGAGTTTTGGCTTCTTTCATTTCCCTTAATACAGATTTTAGTTCGGAAGATGTGAAAGGATGATCCATTTTTTGATCTTCAATATAATTAACGCAGTAAAGAAAAGGCATCTCTGTTGTCTCTAAATTTAGAATAGATTGGAAGTTTGCTTTTAGTTCCGAACCAGGGATATTAATGCTAATTTTAAGTTTTGTTCCATTTACAAAACGGACTGCTTTCCAGAACTCTTTAGTATTTTTGCTCGCGATGATGGTATGGGCTTTTTCTTCAAAATATTGAGTTCTCTTACGCGAACAAGTCTCTTTAAAACGCTTCTTTTCTTCTGCATATTCTTGTCTAAAATAAGAGGTGTTATACCTTCTAAACAGATTCAGGAACGAAAAAACTTTTTCTCTAGCGAGAAGACACTCCGCATCAAACCACTGTTGTTTATATTGCATCTTGTTAGTTTTAACGGGTATCTTTGGTGCTGCTTTTCGAATTATGTCTTGCATTTTTTCAATAGAGATTATTTCATCTCTCGATTTTGATACACCGAGTTCTATATCTAACGCTTCTTGATATTTGCTTTTGAGTTTTTGTCGCCATAGTAATCGTTGTAAGGCTAATTCCGTAAATGCTGAAAAATGCATTTGATCATCATTGCTTTTTTTCAAGTCAATAGAAATTGGCATATGATCCGAATAACATTGTTCGTGGACTTTAAAATCATTAATCTCAGGAGACCAATCATCCGTTATAAGGCAATAATCAATTACCGAGCATGAACTTCCCCTAACAAAAGTATATTCGCCATTAGAATCACTTTTGGTTCTTCCATTAAGCACCGTTAGGTTGAACGACTCAGTAAAATCTAGCAGCTTTCTTCCTTTTCTATCTATCTTGGTGTCTTTTGATGATCTTCGGTGGGTTAATTGACTATATCCGAATTCATTATAAAATCCTCTCTCTTCTCCAATCCTTGCGTTAAGATCTCCTATCAACAACCATTTTTCATTTTGCATAGTACAGACAACATCATTGAGAGTGTTGAAATCATCATCCCAATGGTTGCAATTGATGTATGTTGGAATTATATAGTGCTTACAAGCATTTCTTAATTTTAATTTAATAACATTGTATCCATTTATATTTTCAAAATTCATTAATTCCTTGTATATTTTCTTAAAACCGTAGATACTTCCGCCACTTGCTCTTCCATATTTGTTGGTTTTGACTGCTTCCTCCCAAACCAATTCGTAATCGTTAAAATAACCATTAAATAATTCATAACTATCTTTTAGTAAAAAAGTTTCAAATAATAAAAATATATCAAATGTTCTGACAAAGTTAAAAAAGTTTGAAAATAATAATTTACTTTTCAATCCATTAATATTATAACTTAAAATATTCAAATTGTAAATACTAAGCGACTGACAGACGGCTAGTTCCTAATTATTTGAAATATAAGATCTTAACGACTCTGAGTCACCCAGTGTTACATGATGTTGTGTCGAATGTCTAGATGGCGCAGCGGTGGTTAAAAAGTTGTTTATTATTTGCTGAGTTTGACGTTTATCGTTCATGTCAAAGTTGACAACACGTTCCACGATGTCGTTTCGAAGATCAGGAACAATTTTTTCAAAACATCCAAACCATTTTCTTTACCGCACTTTAATCCATATTCAGTGTTCCATGTAAATGCTTTTCTTTCAATAAATAAACGGTCGTCTCGCAATTGTGTTTTGATTCCAGGACGTTCAGCATATAATGATTTTTTTAGTTTGATCAACTTTGCTCGTTTGGTTCTTACAGCCAAAGGATAATCCTTGTGTACACTTTTTCCAGTGTTTTTCAATTTGGATGATGCTCTCAAAATCTTATAAACATCCGAACTGTTCTTCAATGTTACCACTAAATGGTTAACTTCATTGTTGTTGCTGTTGTTAGGGCTTTTGTGTGTCAGCCTAACTGAGTCCACAGTGGATTCATCACCTTCTGTTAAGTCCCGGCAGAGCTCCCTAGCCTCATTCACTGGATTTACATTTGCCTTGCTTGGTAAATGGACTATTAAATTCCTTTCATTGAATTTTTGCAACAGTTGTTCAATTTGCATCCCAAGCCTTTCACATTTTTCCTCAGCATTAGCTACTTTTTGTTCGAGAACCAGTTGCCTCTTATCTGATGCGGCCATTTTGTTAGTAAGCACATCTAAGTCCGTCTTTGTTACCAAATGCTGGAGATGTTCTTTTAATTTTTCGTCGAGAAGTTGGCTTAAATCATTAATGGACATGGTGTTAAGTGTCATCTCGCTTCGTTGTAGTTTTTTTGATTCAGGAGATGCTTCCGGTGATATTTTGCTGATATTGCGCTTAGTCATGAAGTATACAGAAACTAGTGGTGGTTGACTTGCGCTTAGCTGATATTTTTGGCTAGTTTTACAAGTATCTCAATTAAAAATGACTTACTTCATATACAGTGACGTATGAGTGAATTATAATTAGACTCTAGTTGGAATTTTTGTTTTGAAAACACTTTTTTAAACTAAAATTGGCAGAAAATACAGGAGCTAATTTTTAATGCAACCGACTAATATAAATGTCAACTGTCAATTCAATTAAGTTATTATATAAGCTAGTTTAAACATTTTTGTAAGCATGTAAGTATGTAGTTATAAAATAAAGAAAAATAAAAATGAATTGAAAATGATAAAATGAATGTTATAGGTTTTCCGTTCTTTGAAAGAACTGCTCCTACAGCGTCGTCTGAGGCGTCTGTGGTTAAAATGAATTTCTTGTTGAAATCTGGTTGGTTCAATTCAACCTCTTTTATTAGATTATTTTTTAATATTTCAAAAGATGGAAGCTTCTTTATCTAAATTTATTTTAGTTTTCATTGCTAAGTATGTCGTTACTTGACCATTGTCATTCTGTTAGTGTTTTGTTAATGGTTTTGCTATTTGTGCATAGTGCTTTATAAATTTGCGATAATATCCTATAATACCTAGGAATGATCTAAGTTGTCTAAGAGTTTCTGGTAAAGGGTATTGTTTAATTTTTTTTACATTTTCATCAGCTGTTTTGTATTATGTTTTGTGCAACTACATTTCCTAAAAACTTAATTGAATCTTTAAAAAATTCTGATTTTTCTAAACTGGTTTTCATATCAGCTTCTTTTAAAACTTTCATAATTGAAGCTAAATGTTTTTTATGACTTTTTATTGATTCTGAATAGATTATGATCTCATCAATGTAAATGTGGCAAAACTTTCCTACAAATGGACGTACTCGTAATATGTTGTCCATTGTTCTCTGAAATATACTCGCAGCTTTACGTAGCCCGTATGGCATTCGCAAATATTAATATTTGAAATTATTGACACTGAAACTTGTTTTTTCTATGTCTGAATCTTTCATTTTTATTTGGTGGAAACCACTTTCCAAATCTATACTAGAAAATATTTTTGTTTTCCCCAAATTGCTTAATATGACATTTGTGTCAACTGTATTTTCGTTTAGTTTTTTGAAATCGATCACCATTCTCATTTTTGGTGTATTGTCTTCGTTAAATCCTTTTTTGGACACTACCCATGCTGGACTGTTATAAGCACTTTTGCTTTCTCTAATTATTCCTGATTCTATTAATTTTTTTACTTCTTTATTTATGAATTTATTTCCACTGTGAGGATATGGATATTGTTTTGTCCATATTGCTTTGTCTTCTTCTCTATTTCAGCAGCTATATCTGTTCTAAATGGCAGATTCATATTTATATTTTTATGTTCCGCTTTAATCTGTTCACTGACACATTTTCTCAATTCTTCCAAATTCTCACTTTTGTTCATAATTATATTATTTATGACTTCTTCGTCAAAATAAATTCTTTCTTCTTCATTATTTACCTTTATATTATTATTTTGAAGATCAATAACTGCTTTGTTATCTCTTAAGAATTTGTTACCGATTAATATATCGTAACCGAAATTATTTAACTCATATACTATCACTGCTTTATTAAATACTAGCTGAGCCACCCGGCGTTGCTCGGCTCTGTAGTTTTAAAGTTCCCGTTCTCGTTTTTCCGCTTAAGTGGGAACTTGGGGATGAAAGATAATCGTTTTTACTTTATGATTATGTAGCACCCTAATGACGAAAGAATTTTTGAAATCTGTCCAAAAGTTTCTAGGTTTCCGTTCCCAGCCCCCGTTCCTGTGGGAATCTTCAATTACCGTGGAAATATGTGAAATATAAGTCTATGTCACTGAGGGATAAGGTAACATCGTAGAGTTGAAAGAATTTTTGAAATCGGTGAAATAGCTTTACGGATGGAATATAATCTAAATTACTAATTGAGGGGTAGCAATCTTAATGCAGGAAGGGGAAGGGCTATAGGAATCTGTTCAGTAGTTTCTAAGTTTCCTTTCCCAAACCCGTTCCCGTCGGAATATCCGCGCAATTTTTTAAATTCCGTTCCTGTGGGAATATGGGGAACAAACCTTGACAGGAACCACTTATAAGTAATTGTGACTGAGGGATAATGTAACATCTTAGAGTTGAAAGAATTTTTGAAATCGGTCAATTAACTTTAAGGTTTCGGTTCTCGTTCCCGTTTCTGTTCCCGTGGGATTAATGGGATGAAATATAACCTGAATTACTGATGGAGGGGGATAATATAGCACCCCTAATGCTGGAATCGTTATAGAAACCTGTCTAGTAGTTTCTAAGTTTCCGTTCCCAAACCCGTTCCTGTGGGAATATCTATTTTTAAATTTTTTATCCATAAGAACCTTCTCCTGACAATAACAAACACAACAAAAAAAGAATTGGCCAAATTGGTCCAGGCGTTGTTGAGTTATGCGCTTACCAACACGTTTTACGATTCATTTTTATATATACACTAGCTGAGCCATCCGGCGTAGCTCGGGTCTGTAGTTTTAAGGTTCCCGTTCTCGTTTTTCCGCTTAATTGGGAGCTTGGGGATGAAAAATAATCGTTTTTACTTTGTGATTATGTGGCATCCCAATGACGAAAGAATTTTTGAAATCTGTCCAGTAATTTCTAGGCTTCCGTGCCCAGCCCCGTGCCTGTGGGAATCTTCCGTTACCGTGGAAATATGTGAAATATAAGTCTATGTCACTGAGGGATAATGTAACATCATAGAGTTGAAAGAATTTTCGAAATCGATCAAGTAACTTTAAGGTTCCCGTTCTCGTTCCCGTTTCTGTTCCAGTGGGATTATAGGGATGAAATTTAATCTAAATTACTAATTGAGGGGGATAATGTAGCAATCCTAGTGCAGGAAGGGGAAGGGTTATAGAAATCTGTATAGTAGTTTCTAAGTTTCCTTTTCCAAAACCTTTCCTGTCGGAATATCCGCGCAATTTTTTAAATTCCGTTCCAACAACGCCTGGACCAATTTGGCCAATTCTTCTTTTGTTGTGTTTGTAACTGTCAGGAAAAGGATCTTATGACATTAAAAAATTAAAAAATTGCGTGGCCTAAGTGTGTCAGGCAATGTACTCATTGACTGACAGCCACTTCCACCTAACCTAACCTACCCTTTAAGAAAACGAAAATAAAGAAAAATCTAAATCTAAATCTATAATTTAATGCCGAAAGAATTTTAGAAATCTATTTAGTAGTTCCCAACTCCGTTCCTGTGGGAATAAGGGGAACAAACCTTGACAGGAACCACTTATAAGTCCATGTCACTGAGGGATAATGTAACATCCTAGAGTTGAAAGAATTTTGGAAATCGGTCAAGTAACTTTAAGGTTTCGGTTCTCGTTCCCGTTTCTGTTCTTGTGGGATTATAGGGATGAAATGTAATCTAAATTACTGATGGAGAGGGATAATGTACCACCCCTAATGCTGGAATCGTTTTAGAAACCTGTCTAGTAGTTTCTAAGTTTCCGTTCCCAAACCCGTTCCTGTGGGAATATCGATTTTAAATTTTTTATGTCATAAGAACCTACTCCTGACAATAACAAACACAACAAAAAAAGAATTGGCCAAATTGGTCCAGGCGTTGTTGAGTTATGAATAGTGTAACTAACACGACTTTCTTTTATATATATAGATTTTAACTTCGTATTAGAGCTGAAAGCCATAGTAGCTAGTGCTCTTTTCAATATTAACGTTGTAATTTTAATTCAATTGTTAATAAATTATAATAATAATAATAACTTCGTATTAATATTCAATTATTACTGCACCGTTCACTGTCGTTGCCTGTTTCTTTGCGACTAATTCTTTTCTTTCACTGAGTAGCCCTGGTCGACAGTAATTGCTTGTTGCGAATGTATCTAACGAAATTCTCAAATTTTTGTTGCCTATCTTTCTGTATGAGTATGGTAAACCGGTCTGACTATCTATCTAATTCTTCTCGTCCAAATTACTGATTCTTTCAACTTTATTGGGTGTGGCTTGCCCTGATATTTGAACACTTTGTTCCCTCTCTCTTTTAAAAGCTGGTCTGTTTTGTTTGAAAGGGTTACTGTACCTGTTTTGGTTACTATAGGATAACTAGCTCCTATTGTTAGCATTTCGATAATTATTTCTTTGTTCGTTTGTGTTTCGGATCAGCTGACTGATCGCACTACATTGCATTCGTTCAAACTGATTTGGGTTTGGGTTTTGTTTGTATTAAGGAGCTAAATTATCTCTCCTGAAGACATTCAGCCCTATTATCGTAACAGATCGGAACGAAATTCATTCCGATTTGTACGAAATGTAAGATATTTGTATTATGGTAACTGTTAAAATAAAACTTCTATCTTTCATGAACCTCTTTTTAATAATAATAATATTTCATAAGCTATTTACATTTATACACACGAAAAACACAGTGAACAACAGATTAAAAATTAACAAGTAGAAATGCAACAAGTAGTTCTTAAATTCGTATCTAGTTCGAAATCTTACATTAACATACCCTCTGAATGAGAACTCGATATTAAGATAAAATTTCAATTAAATTTAAAAACAAACAGAAAATTAAACTAACAAGCAGGTAACTACTTTTCAAAATTGGTAATTGAGAAACACCCAATTTGTTCACACAACGTCTTGAATCTAGGTCCAGGAAGAGCCTTGGTCAATATGTCTGCTAATTGATCTGATGAACAAACGTATTCCACGTCAATTTCCTTGCAGTCGTATTTTTCACGAATGAAATGAACTCTGACGTCAATGTGTTTGGTCCGTTTGTGAAACTCAGGATTCCTTACCAAACGAATTGCACTCTGATTGTCAATTCTGATAGTTGTTGGACCGTTTTCTTGATATTTGACATCCTTCAGTAATTGTCTCAACCAAACTGCTTCCTTTGTAGCATCAGACGCTGCCATATATTCAGCTTCGGTGGTAGACAATGCGACAGACTGCTGTCGTTTACTGCTCCATGTTACTGGCCCACCACACAAAGTAAATATGTATCCAGTTGTTGAGCGACGTGTAGAGAGATCACTGGCGTAATCAGCATCCGAATATCCAACAAGACCCTGAGTTGAAGAATTTTTCTTCTTGAAGTGGATTCCATAGTTCACTGTTTTCCTCAAATATTGAAAAATTTTCTTTACCGCATTCCAGTGACTACTGTTGTGAGAATCCAGATATCTGCAGACATTTCCAACGGCGTACATTATATCTGGTCGACTTACTGTGGCAGCAAATATGAGTGAACCTACAGCCTCTCGGTATGGATATTTATCTTCAGATTCTTCTCTTGGGCAGTTTGTAAGCACGGTATGTGGATCGGCTGGAATTGACACTGGATTTGCCATCATGAAATCGAAACGATTTATTATTTGCTTAATGTACTCGACTGATGAAGTATTATTGATTTTTCTTTGCTGTCGTGAATAATTTCGAGTCCAACGAAGAATTCTGCATTACTTGTGGTTATTTCAAATTCTTTCATTAATTCTTCAACCAATTGGTCGATATCAGCTTCAGAATCACCTATTATCAGTCCGTCATCCACAAAAATTGCAATAAGAATTTCGAATCCATTTAATTTTCTTCTATAAACGCATTGGTCAGCAGTACTTTGACTAAATTTAAGAGATTTAAGTGCACTATCAAGTCTTTCATTCCAGCATCGGGGTGACTGTTTAAGTCCGTAAAGCGATTTGTTTAATCTGCAAACCACGTTCTTATCATTGTTGACTCCCTCAGGCAGCGACATGTATATTTCTTCTTTCAGTACTCCATGTAAGAACGCTATCAAACTGTTTTATTTTATAATCTCGTTGTACTGCAATGGCCAATAGTACCCTGATGGAGTCATATCTTGTTGTTGGTGAAAAAGTTTCAGTGAAATCAATTCCTTCCTTTTGCGCAAAACCTTTAGCACATAGCCTAGCCTTGTAACGACTGACCTCCCCAGCTGGCGTTCTCTTAACTTTGAATACCCACTTACATCCAATCGTTTTCTTTCCGGCTGGGAGACGAGTTAGCGTCCAGGTTTGATTCTTCTCGAGGGATTCAATTTCTTCTCTTATCGCATCCTTCCAAAACTTTGCGTTGCTGCTTTGCATTGCCTCATCATAGCTTTGTGGAACTTCTAATTCAGCGAAATTCAACTCTAAGCGTATGGGTCTCTTTAATTCTGCTCTTGGTCGTAGCTCATATTTATTTCCTTTTTCTGGTAAAACTGTCTCTTCATTTTTTGGTTGTTGAGATTCGTCACCTGGTTCTTGCCCCAAAACAGCATTTTGAAATTCGGCCTTAGGATTTTCGTCTGTTAGGAACTTGAAAATTGTTGACTGGCTTGATTTTTTCGATGGTTGTGTTGGATTGATCCCTTCGTTAAATACAACGTGCTTTGAAACTTTAATTTTCTTTGTTTCCATATCAAAAAGACGATAATTTGTCGAGTTTCCATCATAGCCAACATGGATGTACTTTTTGCTTTTAGTTTCAAGCTTTGTCCGCAGCTCTCTTGGAATTAACATGTATGCATCACAACCAAAAGTCTTGAGATGTGAAATATCTGATTTCTTCCCCGTCCACATCTCAAAGGGCGTTGAGTTGGGTGCTTGAGTTGTCGCTGTTCTATTTAATATGTAGATTGTAGACTGCGGTGTTAACAGCTTCTGCCCAAAGAAATAGGGGAATGTTTGCAGAATACAACATGCAACGAGCACACTCAACGATGGTACGCATGTCTCTTTCAGCTCGACCATTTTGCTCAGGTGTATAGGGAGCTGTTGTTTCATGGATTATACTTTTTTCGATGTAAAATTTCTCATTTCTTTATTGCAGTACTCTGTGCCGTTATCAGTATGAAGGACTTTTACTGTATACCCATATTTTGTTTTTATCATACTGGTCAGCTCTTTGAAGATCTCAAGAACATCAGATTTGTGTTTAATGAAGAACGTAACTCTATATCCTGAGAAATCATCCTTGAATAACACAAAGAATCGAGCTCCTTTTACAGATGATTCTGCAACTGGTCCCCATACATCACTATGTATAATTTCTCCAGGATTCTTAGCTTTAAAAGTTGATGTTTTAAATGGTAATTTATGTTGCTTACCGTACATGCAGGTCTCGCAAAAGAAATTTTCGATTCCTTTGAAAGCAAGCGTTTGATTGCTGATATGTCCTAGTCGCTCGTGCCACGTTTTAAGAGTTTGAATTTGCGTAAGCATGTTCAACTTCCTGTGGCATAATTGATCGAAAATTCATCCGACAGATATTGTTAGTTTCCGTTACTCCTGTAGCTATCAATGTTCCGTCTTGATCGAATATTTTAGCTTGTTTCGCCTCTTTAACAATCTTGTAGCCTTTGTTCGTAAGGGGTCCTTCAGCAAATAAGTTCTTGCAGAGTTGAGGCACATACCATACATCTGTGATAATTGAATCATACCAGTTCTTATTAAGTAGCTTCTTGATGTTCACTGATCCGATACCTTCTACTGGGATTGTTCTTCCGTCTCCAATTTTGACCACTTTTGTTTCTTTTGGATCCAGCTCCTTGAAACTGGAAAACAATTCCTTTCTGAAGGTCATATGTGCGGATGCACCACTATCAAGAGTCCAGATTTCATCAGGCTCCAAGTTTGACATCAGGACGTGCTCAAACTCTTCAGAGATAAACGCTGAGTAATTGCTTTGCGATTTATGATTGTTTTTGGTTTTTGAGTCCTTTTCATTTTCTTTAAACTTTGCATAACAATCGGAAGCATAATGGCCTTTTTTATTACAGTTGTAGCATGTTGGCCTAGACCTCCCGTTTCCCTTCGTCTTTGGCTTACCGTTGTGCTTCGGGTTGTTAGGAGATGAGGAAGATGTAAAGAAGGCGATGTCCTTTTCTTCAGTCAAGGTAAGATTTGACTCTTCATCAATGAGACGTGCGGTCAGATTCGGTAGGGTTTGTCTAGATTCTTCCATTGATAACCATGCTTGCCTAAAGCTTCTATATTTCGATGGGAGTGATCCAATAATTTTTGTGATGATAGCTATATCACTCACGTTGTCTCCTGACTCTCGAATTCGTCGTGCAAGATTTTCCACTTTTGCAATATGTTGGATAACAGAATCATTTGTTTCCATAGTATATTGGTGAAATTGTCCGTGAACCAGCATCTTATTTGTCTCCGTTTTCTGTTCATAAATAGAAATAAGTTTCTCCATCATTTCCTTTGATGTCTCGCAATTCTCTACAAGGGTAATCTGTGAGAAATCCATAGCGGACGTACAAAGAAACATAGCGTAGGCGTCATCTTTCTTCCACTGCTTAATTGTCGAAGCGTTATCTCCATTTGCAGAAAGAACGGGACATTCCGCTGCTCCAGAGACATTATCATAAATGCCTTTAGCTCGCAAAGCACATTTGAGTTGAAATTTCCATTGGTGAAAATTCTTTCCATCAAATTTATTAATGTGAATCACGTCCAATTTTTCTGAAGCCATTTCACTGTATTTCTTCTGTTAAAATAAAGATTATTAAAAATGTTCTAAAGTTTAATATTCAATTACGCAGGGCGTTCTCTGGGCCCATAACCTGTTAAAATAAAACTTCTATCTTTCATGAACCTCTTTTTAATAATAATAATATTTCATAAGCTATTTACATTTATACACACGAAAAACAAAATGAACAACAGATTAAAAATTAACAAGTAGAAATGTAACAAGTAGTTCTTAAATTCGTATCTAGTTCGAAATCTTACATTAACAGTAACGTTTCCGATTGCTTAATCGGACATATCTCCGAAAAGAACGAAAAAATGCGATGAAAATGTCAAACTCACCGCAACGCGTCTAGAACTCATGCGATGCATGGCGATTAAATGTGAAAATGGTGGGAACGCATTCGGAATTCATGCGATGCATGCCGATTTCTTGGTTTTCTGTTCTATCCGATGTCTCCGACAGCAAAGTAGTCGCGGAAGGGTTGTACGTAGACAAAGAAAAAAAAACATCAATTCTGAAGAGGGGACAGAACAATTGTAAATAAACATTTTAATTCATTTTTTTCATTTCTAAGAGTTGTTTTTTTTTTGTTTACTTGACGTTCTCCTCTCATATCGATGAGCTTCCAAAAATAATTCTGCGCCATCCATGATTCGGAGAGCGGAGACTCACTTGCAATTTATTCAACATATGTTTTATGTCAACTACATGCGTCAGTGTTTCCTTTACGAAATGGATACCATAAACAAAATAAATGTTATGGTCGGATCTTTTCTACGATCGTATGTTTCTCCGATCTGTTACGATGATAGGGCTGATTATTATCTTCATGAATAGGTTTATCTTTATGTGAAAGCCTTAATGTTTCACTTTTGTTCCCAGTATTTGGACATTCCTATCTGTAAGCAAATAATGCTCTATTATTATTGCTTTTTAATTCCTGTGCTTTTGCTAGTGCATGTACTTGGAAGATTATCTGGACATATACTAAGAAGTATGTTTGAGAGCTGACCGTTCAGTCCCGAAATAAAAACTCTAAGTCATGATGGTTTTGTTAATTTACGCTGTGAGTTTTTGATTTATTATATTATACCTAATATTCCATTATGGAATTTTTACCCACTTCAATTCTTCCACTAGCGCCTTCTTTCGCTTTTGAAAGGATTTCAAAACACAACACCTTACAATAATTTACCTGTATTGGAGATTTTCCACGAGCTTGCGTATGTTTTTGATCCTATTTTTGAAAGAATCAATCTGTTTTTGATGCAAATCTGCCAATATGGTAGTTTTGATACTATTTTCGATCCATTAACAAAAAATAGTTTATTTTCTTTCAATTTTGGAAGAGTTTCGCAGATCCCCATTTTTATAAGGATCCACCTTTAAATGCATCAACATCAACACAATCAACTGTCAGTTTGATGGACACTACTTTCACCGACGAGAAAAAAAAAACACGTACTCAATGACAAAGCGAAATTCTCTTGTTAATCAACGAAAAATTGTTTCTTTGATTAGAACGAGAGATTAAAATAACTACGCGTAGTTAATCGGGTAAACAAAATCTCTGAATTGTTACATTTGTTACCCACGTTTATTGCCACCCTAAAAGGGTTGAATATACATGACAATGACAATTTAAATTGCGATATTTAATAAAATTTAAATTTTAAGGTGTGAAAAGAGAAACACGATGAAATATAGAGCAGAACTGAAATTTTGTATTCAAATATAAAAATTAATCTTTAAAGAAATCCGTTTGAAAAAGTAACCAGGCGATTTTTAGTTTCGTTTGGTGAAACGTATGGAAATCGGATAGGAAATATTTTTTGAGTTTGGCGAATATTTTTACTATCGAATTTCCTACGTATTTTCATAATTTTTCCTAATTTTTGAATATAAAATTTTTTCATGAAAATTTTTAGAGCGCAGCAACTGAAGTATATGTATTAATATATGCCCAACTTTAAGAACCCATCCCAATTTTAAGTCTTAGGTTGGTATATGGAATCTATTATACTATCATCAACAGTCGCAGTCGGTGCCAGAAAGCCATCTTTATCTCTGCCGGCGCGGCGTACTAACGTGTACCAGTAAATGTTAGTCCTTGTGGTTTTGTTGATACTTTTTTTTTAAGTTCCTGAATTACTTATAGTGGTTTTCAATTAATAGTTTCCAAAAAACCAGATTTTGGTATTCAATAAGAAATTTTTTGGCTCTTTCTGCACCTCCTTTTCAGCAAGATCAAGTTTGGCGCAAACTATCAAAAGAATCTTTTGACCTTCGGCAAGTAGTTTTTGCAACGCTTTCAATTAATTATAAAAAATTAAAAAAAAGAGTCTGAAAAATAGTATCTGATTTTAGTACAAAAACTGCTTATTTAAGAAGATGAAAATCGGTGGTTGTTTTGCTTTTCGTTCCTGTTTTTGCTTTTTCTGGTAGGTTTTGCATGTTCTAACTTTTCTGAAGTTCTTACAGCTTCTGTGCTGTGCTGTTCTGATCAGGAAAATTGCCTTTGAACACTCTACTTATGAACAGTTTACATTTTTTTAATGGTTTGCAGGTCTCAATTTTTGTTTTTCTTACTCAAATGAGTATTATAATTACCTATATTGAATTCTCTTCTGAATGGGTGATCAGAATATTTCGGCGAAACAAATTTTTAACATTTAAAACAATTGTGGCGCAATTTCACTGTTGCTTATGAAAAAAGTTAAATTGGGATTATGTATTTGATTTGGTATAATGTCGCCGGCAATGCAATTTTTTTCTTTGGACTGTTTGCATTTTATTTTGATTGCCTTAAAAATATTTTTTTTAATGTAAACTGTTCACCATAACTTCTACACCATATTTACTTCGAAAACGAAATGAGTAATTGATTTAATTTTACCGATATAATATGCACATAGTTTATATCGGTAAAGCTTGTAACTAGCTAACAAGAGTAATCTAAAAAAAAGGGATTGACATTTTGATATCTGTCAAAGTGGTTTGTCTTTGATTAGCTTTGTATTTAATTCCTTTTTTAAGTGCAAAAGAAATAAGAAATTAAAATAATTTATGTTTAAACCGAATCCTTAAGTGATATTTTCTGCGAACTAACTGAAGTCTGAGTAAGTCTTATCTTATAAGACTCATACAGTCGTATTTATAATCCCATTCCAAAGTATGTCTAACTTTGGACAGAGCTCTTAGAACAGTGTCCAACTCCAAATCGTATTTATAAACACTTTCATCGCTGTCTAAGGAACGTCTAACTTTAGACACCGAAATTGGTTGTCTAAACTATGGCTAAAGTGGCATTTGCTACAGCAAAAAACAATTTTGTTGAACATGTTATAAAACACTGTTGAGAGCTCTGAGATCGAAAAAAATAAGTAGTTTGAGGTGCAAAAATACTACTTTCAACAATTTAATTTATAAATTGCACAAATTTCATCGTTTTATGAGACTTGGAAAAGCTGTAACTCAAAGTCAAATCAGCTGCTTTTTTGGTCTGGTTCAAGTGCTACGCCACACTCTTTCAGAGCCATTTAGTTGTTGCACTCGTATATCAAAACACAAAAAATGGTACTGCACGGATACATCATGAACGCCACCAGTTAGTTTTTCATTCGAAGTTGACAGTTTGAGGGGTTGTTTAGACAACTGTTGGAATGCATCTATAAATACGAAATTGGCTAAGGGGTGTCCAACTCCTTAGACACCGTCTAGTTGGACAGTTGTCTAAGGATGTTCTGAGTAAATTTTATAAATACGACTGATAATATATAAAGCAAAGTTCGGCATAAAAATAACCTCACTTATGAACAAAAGGCTGCGGGAAATAAGTTCGCCCGATCATTCCCCGATTAAGAAACGTCCTTCCGCAGAAAATAATTATATTTTTAGTATGGGTTCAATCACTGTTGAATTAATGAAAGAAATTTTGGAAGAAAACAATAAGAAGCTTGTTAAAGAACTAGTCACTAAAACTAATTTTAACTTGTTCTTTTCAGAATTGAATGAACTAAAAGACAAACACGAACAAGTCACTACAAAAATTAATTACCTGGAAGATCGAAATAGATTTCTTGAAGCTCAAATAGACAAACTGATCCAAAAAAACACTGAAGAAAATTTGATCGTTCATATACCAACAGAAGCTAACTCTGATCCAATTGCGAAAGCGAAGTCTATCTGCGCTGGCCTGTTGGGAAATAATGGAACTGATGATGCCCTTGAGTCAGCGTATAGAGTGAATAAGCCAGATACCCGAAACGCTATGATTGCCGTCAAGACTAAATCACGCAACACAGCTTTAAACGTCCTCCGTAACGCAAAAAGCCTCAAAGTACCGAACGTCAGCATCCACAGGGATTTACCCCGTAATGTTCGCCAAAGGAGAGGCAGATTGGTGGCTGTCATGAAGGTGCTTGGAAAGATGAACCCATAAGGATGAAAATCAACTTAAGGGATGACAAATTGTTGGTAGCAGACAGGGTGTTTACTTGGGACATGACTGAGGGGCTGAAATGTGGCATTGAAGATGGTTTAAATTGTTTAAATCTACTTTTTGGTGAAATACCAGCGCGTTTATTGAGTTGTATTAACTACACAACAAAAATAGACGACAATCAAACGTCAACGACTGGAAGAAGTGTCATTTCGATGAGTCAAAAACAGCAAGGTGCAAACACAATGGAGACAGCCGCTGTACCGAATGCAAATGTACGATCGTCGGGAAGCTTCCACGACGCTGCAAAGCATTGACCTGTTCCCGTCTATCAGATATCATCCAAGCTTACAACGTTAAAAATTTTAAGCTATAATGTTGCAGGGCTTAAAAATAAATTGTTGTATGTAGATTATTTTTAATTATGTAAATGAATTCGATATTTTTGTTTTGTTTGAAACTCATGTATTAGATGGCGAAGAAAATAGATTCAAGAAAATGTTTACTAACTATAGAACGGAAAATATATCGGCTGTAAAAAGTAACCTATTTGGAAGAGGAAGCAAAGGGTAGCTCTTTGGATATCGTAAGCAACTAGATGGAGTACAAGCTAATTTTATTAAAATCGAAAACACACGTATTCTGGAGCTTAAAATTAAATGTATAACTCATCTAATATACCAGTATACTTGAATTGCAGTCATTGAATGCTATTGCAGTGGGCCTTCCTGCAGAACAGCTCAAAAATCACTTCATGCAGCTTCTTAACACAAAGCAACTCTCTCCACCTATTCTGTACGCAGCACCCCTTACATTGGATGAACAATTAGACTCCCCAATAGCTCTGTTGGAGGTAGAAGAGGCCATATACAACGCCAAAAATAATAAAGCGCCAGGTGAAGATGGAATCTCGTTTGAATTCTTTAAGACATGAATTTAAAATCCTGCTCACAAAAACGTTTAACAGAATCTTTGACACAGCGGAAGCTCCTGATACTTTCCTCAAATCTTTAATATACCCGCTCCACAAAAAAGGAGATTATGAAAACCCTGCTAATTACAGAGGCATATCATTTTTGAACACGTCGGCCAAACTTTTTTCATCTATACTATACATATAAAAGGCTTACACAGTGGGTGGAAAAGAACGAAATTTTGCATGAGTTCCAAGCTGGATTCAGGACTACTCGACTGTAGACCAAATATTTTCGTTGATAAGCTTAGCAGATCTCTATAGAAGTAGGAATAAAAAGCTGTACGGTTTCTTTGTCGACTTTCAAGCTGCATTTGACTCCATACCGCGTGAAGCTCTCTTCTATAAATTATATCAGTTTGGAATATCTTCAAAAATGATAAGTGTATTGAAGGCTTTGTACCAGAACAATACAGCTCGTATCTGGGATGGAAAATGCTTCTCCGAAAATTTCGAAACAGCTGTGGGAGTAAGGCAAGGATGCGTTCTCAGTACACTACTTTTTATCCTGTACAATAACGATATCACAGATGCTGTTAGAGGTAGAATTGAGCTCCGTCAGACAAGTATTCCAGGCTTACTTTATGCAGATGACATAGTTTTTCTCGCCGAGACAGTTGATGGCATGCAGCTTATGATCAACAGATTAGAAAGGTACTGTAAGAGTTGGAACCTAACTGTCAACCTGGAAAAATTTAAAATGATGATCTTCAGAGGTGGTGGAGGCAGATATTCGAGGATCGAAAAGTGGGTGTTTCAAGGTGAGTAAGTAGAAATTGTAAAGGAGTACAAATATTTGGGAGTATTGATTTCATCGAACTCTAACATGAATAAACACCTTCAATTAAAACTGGCAGAAGCAAAACGAGCTATGAGTACTGTTTGGGGCAGTTGTATCCATAAAAAGAGTATTTCGCATACATCAAAGCAAACAATATTTCGTTCAACTGCAACCGCCATTCTTCTTTATGGAGCCCAAGCTTGGGGATGTCGACCATACGAAACAGTAGAGAAGTTTCTTCGCTATTTTATTAGGAGGTTTTTTAGAATACCCACTAGTTCTCCAAACTACATGTTGCATTTAGAGACTGGTGTTTCCCCTATGTTTTTGGATACTCTAAAGCTTCACTTCAAATACATAGTGCGAGTTTTAGCAGAGAATACCTAAAATAGTACTTATGCACTTATTGTCGACTGAAGGAGGATGTGTTCAGGAGTGGAAGAAGCTGGCGTCGGAATGTGGAGTAAACCTGACAATTGCAGCTGAAGAGCAAGTGGAATCCCTTAAGCTAAAAGTTGATGACTTGCTGAAGAAAACGGGAAATAGAATGTACCAAAAGTTCATGGAAGAGGCGCAGAATTCACAGTACAGATTATACTTCAGCAAGTTGAATCACTTCTTAAATGAAGGAACTTATTTTTTAGAAGAGCACTCAACGGAATTAATAAGCACAATCTTCCGAATAAGAGGAGAGCTATTAAATCTCAATTATATACCACACCGTCCTGAGTTACCAATTTTATGTACTTTATGTAACCGTAATGAAAGAGAAGATGTATTTCATTTTATAGCTGTCTGTCCCGTTTTAAAAGAATTTCGAGTTCAATATTTTGGAGTTCAGTCATTGGATTTAGAGGAAACACTTAAAATTTTAAATGGATCTCGTGGCTGGAAAGTACTTTTTAATTTTAGTGAAATTAATTTCAGTGAAATTAAAAAGTGCTTTCCAGCCACGAGATCCATTTAAAATTTTAAGTGTTTCCTCTAAATCCAATGACTGAACTCCAAAATATTGAACTCGAAATTCTTTTAAAAAATAGCGTTAAAATACAGAAACTGCATTGAAAATGAACTTTTTTAAACATAGGCAAAAAATGTATACAATATGTTAAAATATAATCAAAATTTAATTTCAAAATATGTCAGTCTGGTAGACGGCTTCGGCCAAACCAAAAGACTTTTAGAAATAATTTACCAAAATGTTTGTATAATTTATGTATTATTTTCATGAGTCAATAAAACTAAAACTAAAACAAGAGTAATCGAATTTTTCAACATTACCTTATTGAGTTTTTCAAACCAAAGAAAAATGTCGAAATAAATTTTGTTGTTGGAAAATTCAATCATTATTTTAAAAAATTTATTCAAAAAGTTTACTTCGACATTTTTTGGTTTGGAAAACTCAGTAAGGTCACTTTGAAAAATTCGCTCGAATTAAATTTAACACTTTTTATTGCAACTAGTTTTTTAATTTAAATTTGAGAAAAATTCAGTTCGCATTTCGAAATTTTTCAGCTCGCATTTGAGTGTGAAAAGAGTTTTATTCAAATGTGTCCATAAAAAGTTTAACATCACATTGAAAGTGTTGCGGATGTTTTTAAAATAATTATATGGTATTTCAAAGCAAATATGTTGCTACTATACCTAATTTTCCTTAAAAAATATTTGGGTATTAATAGCCATAGTGCTACGTATTTTTCAAACTCTTTTACTTGAAAGTCCAGCAAGCTACCATGCAAAAAAAAAAATGTTGGCACGATTTAAAACTTTATTTTCCTAGGATCAACTGACCGCATTTGCATGCTATTCTTACCTTTTAATCGAAGAGTTTTCTCTACATCGTTTCCATCGACGTTAAATAACAGTTCTTTCTTTTTCTGTGCATCAATTCGTTCAGGCACTGGATCCACAGTTACAAGCTCGAAAATATTATTTGTCCTGTTTAATATCTGAAAAAGACCTTTATTTGTAGTCCCTAAACTTACTTCAAACACACTATACTCACAGTTTGGAATTTAAATGCAATCAAAGGTCTGACGAGATCAAACCAGTTAGTGATTGTTTTTCCTATCAGCTCTGGTAAAATAACCATAAGTGAATTGCCTATACTTCTTATGACCATGTCCGATCTAGAAATGGTTACAATTACACTATGCTATTTGCTAAACAATAAGTTCGCTTCCTTACCCAAAGACGATACAAAATGGAAAAATTTCAAATAACACGTGGGCACTTATTGGAAGATGTTTTTCTTCTCTTGTCATCGCCAATGATGCAAGTGTAAATGCCCTGTTGTCAAAGGTAAGTTGAAAAGTTACATGGACAGTGTCAAACAGTATTTCTTCTCGTACAAGGTCAATATGCATATCCTTATGGTAAAAGTGTCGAGCAACCTATGGGGTGAGAACATAAAAAGTTAACACACAGTGTGCTAGGACTTTACTTAAAAAAAAAACTTACCTCCCTTATTTGGCCCATTGTATAGTACACAAATCCTCGCCTTTTTGATCGGTAATGCAATGTTAAACCCTGCTTTGTCTCGTTCTCGCAAATAAAGGATGGTGCTCGCATCCTGGGATACGAAAACTTGAGATATTCATGGAGGTTGTCTAATCCATTGAGAAAATCCCTCATATGTCTACCCAGGACCGATAGTACCCGATCATAGCCATATTGTCCAACAAAACCAACAAAATAAACACCCATTTGGTCCATAAACTCACGCTCTGATACCCCCAGAACTTGCTGTGCTTTTTTAGCTAGCTTGTTGAGCAAATTTTCTGGATATACTTGATGAACGCTAAATGATGGAGCATCAATGCCAGCTTGACGGCGAATATCCTCCCATTTTTCTTCTCCATAAACTGATTTTATGTACTCAGAAAGATTTTCTAAGAGTAGCCCATACATTTTGCTAGGTTTTTCAGTTCAAATAGCGGCTTAAAATTTTAAGTTTTATAGTACTTTATAATATTTTACAGCACTTTTATATCAAATATTACTTGGCATTGTTTTCTATTAGAGAACCCTTTGAGAATTCCTACAATGATAGAAGAAATCACTGAAGTTAAGTTGAAAATATCTGAAAAGAAGATAAAATATTATCAAAAAGAAGTTCACTGGTCCAAAAAAGAGGATATTTTCGCCTTTTGAACTAAAATGTAACGACCTAGGCGGAAACTGGGAAAACCGCGGTCCTGGACCGATTCGAAATCGAATGAACGAATAACTACTTTGGGATTATGGCGTCTGCTACTCTTACCTAACGTATTGGTACGTTCACTAGGCTCGAAAAATAAAGCATTTCTTTCAAGTTCTCATTTTAAATGAAAAAATTAGTATAAATTTTAACATTTAAAAAATTTTATATTTCCTCAGATGAACATTTAACTGTTAAAATTTTTACTAATTTTTTCATTTATTAGATAAAAAAACACATGGATTATCTCAATTACAAAATTCTCATTTTACTTCAATTGCAAAACTGTTCTTATTGTTATACAAATTGTACTAAAGACTACACAATAAGTACACCACTTTGTCTCTATCCAATTCTTACACCATTATTTACTTCTTTTTAAGGAAACATACCACCACTATCAAACTTCTTTGATAAGACAACAATCGTCAATCAATTGCAAAAATTCCTGAAACCAACCAAGTTTTCCCATACATTTCTCTTAAACGACATGTTTTCAAGTCGTTTTTGATCAAACCCATAGGAAAACTAGTGGTGGTTGTACAGGATAGAGGCTATTTTGAGTGCAGAGTTCGTTCAACCAAAACAGCTGTCGCTTCAAGCACTTGGATCTCAAGTAATTACTGAAGATATAAATTAACTTGCGATCGACTGAATTTCTTTATTTTTATAGCAAAATATAAAAATAAAGAAATATACAGGGTGTTTCGTAATTCGTGTAACATACTTTGGGATGTGATTCTTGGTCATATTCTAAGAAAAAAATTGTTATACAGTAAAGCTCGTTTCTCAACTTTGGTGTACCCTGACCTGTGTTAAATTCGATATTCAATACAGATGATAGAGACGTAATCTAAGACTTAATTTTTTTTAGAAATAACAACCTTTAAGACTGTATTTAAGTTTAGCTTCCATGGGTTTAGGGTTGCCAGATTTTCAATTTTAAATGAGGTTCAAATTTTCTTCCCCAAGCAAAGTTTTGACTTTGAGGTAATTTTTTTTCAGAAAATGCCTGATAAACATAGAGTTTTTTTTGTTATTAAGAGGTGAACAAAACAATAATAAAAAAAACTCTTAATAAGTGCACTCTTGAAAAAATACAAAAATTCTCAACAAAAAAAAGTACACAGGTGAACGAGACGTCGAACAAAAATTGGTGCGAAAGTTATCATGCAGTAATGTATTGATGAAATTGAAATGTATGTTAGCAAAATCAACACAAGCAATATATTTCTGCGTGTGTGCTGATTTTGCATTAAAGCAATTTATTTCGGCGTCTGTGCTGATGCTGATTTTGTATTAATGTGCAATATCAAATTAATGTCTGAGACCTGTGACTTATGAATGTTCTCATAGGTAAAATTCTCGATTAGTTGTTTAAAAAATTGTAATTGATTTTTTGCAGATTGTCATCGAAGATAAAATTTTTTTTTTTTTTTTTTTTGTCAGGAGTAAATCTTCAAAAGACACTTAGTAGTATTCGATACCAAGTAGTGTGGGATTCTTACCCACTAAAAACTCCTCATAATCAGAACCAATCTATAACGATCGACAACAGATTTTTCTTTCTCAATAATATTATCTCTTTAAGGGAAGCTTAAACTTTTAATGCTTCCCATGACTTTTAGGCCATTAGCTCGTGTGGCTTGGTTCTTCTTAATCTCCGAACATTGCCTCTCGTATTTAATACGGACTCCATTTCAGAGTTGATATGACTATGCAGTCGCTGATTGTGTGATACAGCATGTTTTCTTACAACTTCTGTAACCGTTTCTATTTGTAGGTCACGATGTAAATCGCTATTTCTTATATACCATGGTGCATTTACTATTCCACGAAGGACTTTGTTTTGGAACTTTTGGATGATTTCAGTATTTGTTTTCTTTGAACAGCCCCATAATTGGATTCCATAGGTCCAAACAGGTCTAAGTACTTGTTTATAAAGCATTATTTTATTTTCGACAGATAAGTCCGAATTTCTACCGAGTAACCAGTACATTTTTCTATATTTCAAGTTGAGCTCTTCCCTTTTCTTTTTGATATGCTCTTTCCATTTTAGCTTTGCATCCAAATTCATCCCAAGGTATTTGGCCGTATTGGCGTAGGGTACAGCTTGATTGTTGATGAATATTTGAACGTAGCTTAACTTTTTATTTGTAAAGTTTATATGTGCAGATTTAGCTTCATTGAGCTTGATACGCCATTTTTTGGTCCAATCACTAACGGTGTCGACGGCATTTTGCAATTTCTCAGCAGCCTTGACGACGCACTTACTGGATGCCAAAATTGCGGTATCATCCGCAAAAGTAGCCATAATGGTGTTGTTATCCACTGGAATATCCCTTGTATATAGCAAATACAGGGTAGGTCCTAGGACGCTTCCTTGTGGAACACCGGCTTGTATATTACATAGCTTTGAATATTCTTGATCATACCGTACTCTGAAGAGCCGGTTTGAGATATAAGATTTTAGTATTTCGTAGTACTGCCTGGGTAGGTCCCTTTGCAGTTTGTACGCTAGCCCCTCATGCCATACCTTGTCGAATGCTTGAGCAACATCTAAAAATATAGCCGAACATACTTGTTTTTCTTCTAATGCTTTTTCAACTGTATCCGTTATTCTATGAACTTGGTCTATCGTGGAATGTTTATTTCTAAATCCAAACTGATGATTTGGGATTAGATTTCTTTCTTCTATGACCTTGCTCAGTCTTTTCAGTAGCAATTTTTCAAAGACTTTTGCCATTATTGGTATAAGCGATATTGGTCTGTAAGACGTCACTTCTGTTGGTGGCTTACCTTGCTTTGGTATAACAATTACTTCAACAATTTTCCAATGATGTGGGACATATTGGGTCTTTAGGCATGCATTTATTATGAATTGGAGTTTTATGAAGGCTTTTGATGGCATTTCTTTCATAACCTGAGCAGTTATTAGATCGTACCCAGGTGATTTTTTGTTCGATAGTTGATTTCGACACACACTTTTTATTTCTTTGAGTGTGACAATTGGTATGTCAACTTCATCGACTTTATCAATAAACTGTAAGCTGATTTCAAATGTATTTGCCGGGAATGGCTTAAAAACATTCGCAAGATGTTCTGCAAACAGGTTAGCTTTTTCTTTCGGATTTCCGATCCAATTCCCGTTTAGAGATTTAATTGGCGGGTTTTGTAACTGCGGTCTTTTCAGGCGCTTAGCTGCTTTCCAGAGCGAATAATCAGTTGAAGCATCAGTCGTTAAATTTTTCAGGAATCTACTTAATGAATCATTTTTGAATTCGTAGATTTGTTTTTTCAGTTCGTTGCTTAGCCGGTTAAACGCTGTTTTGTCGTCTGGAAATCTAGTATTTTGCCATTTTCTTCGAGCTCTTCTCTTCTCCAATATCAACTCTCTTATCTCGGCAGGGTATTTTGTTTCAGTTTGCTTCCTACTCGAGCAAGTTGGTGTACTTTCTTCTGCAGCTTGTTGAACATCGGCAATGAATTGTTCTACTTCAAGGTCGATTTGCTCTTTTGTTTCCATAGGGGATCTGAGATTTATATAGCTTTCAAGCTTTTCTCTGAATTTACTCCAGTTTGTTTTATTGTTTACTAGCTTAGGATTACTTTTTTCCATTATCTCCGATTCATTAAGTGATAAAATCACCGGTGTATGATCTGATGATAAGTCATAATTACCTTCGACTCTTATATGGTTTCGTTTGATACCTTTAACTATGAAAAAGTCAACAAGGTCTGGTATTTTACTTGAATCCGATGGCCAGTATGTTGGTGATCTGGATGAATAAAACTCACAATTGTATTTGAGGCATGCTTTGTAAAGCCTTCTGCCTTTTGTTGTTATAAGTCTGGATCCCCAATGGGTGTGCTTAGCATTAAAGTCACCACCAACAAGGAAGTTATGTCCTAGTACATTCAGCAGTTCTGTATAATCATCTTCAGTCGGGGAACGCCTCGGCGGGCAGTATATTGATGCCAACTTGAAGTCTTTCTTTTTCATACCAATACTAATTATTGTTACTTGCATATTCTCGTTTGTAAACATAACTTCTTCATGGTGTTTTAAGTTCTTTTTTATGAGGATTGCCGATCCACCTCTAGCCTTATCAGCTGGATGAGGAGCGTGGTAGCAAATATAGTTTGATATTAAATCATCAAGAACCAGCCCACTTGAGAAATGAGTTTCGGACACCAGACAAATATCTATGTGTTCGATGTCTAAGAAGATTTTTAATTCTGATAAATGGTGTAAAAGACCGTTTGCATTCCATGTTCCAATTTTTAGTGTTCTGTCCATCATTGTTTTTTAAGAGTGACTTCTTCACTTAGCCGTTTGATGTTCAAATCCTGATTGTCAATTCTTTTAAGAATAAGTTCAAGGATTTCTTTAATGGAAGTTTCTTCATTCTTCCGCACGTTTTTAACAATCTGTGAATAGGATTTTTTTTCGTCGCTTTTGCTTTTAACAGCTTCCTTCGGAAGTTCTTTCTTACTTTTATCTTCAGCTTCAGGAGTTCTTTTTGTGTTTGCTGGATTGCTGGGCTTTATTTCACCGGATGTCGTTTTGCTTTTGGATTTTTGAAATCTTTTAGCAACTGGACAGCCTCTGTAGCTTGCAGGGTGATTACCTTGACAGTTTACACATTTTGCTTTCTGTTCTTTGCTTGATGGACAGTCTTTAGTTGCATGTTTTCCTTCACACTTAACACATAACACAAGCAAACTCGCGGTTGCAATATTTTTGGGTGTGGCCGAATGCTTGGCATCGTTTACATTGCGGAACAATTTTTGATTTTCGCAGTGGTTCAATTTTGACTTTTATGCCTTTTATTTATGAAGATAAAATAAAAATTATTTTTTAAAAAGACAGAGATAACACTTTGTAACTGAAGCCGGAGCAGTTAACCTGATTTTGGAGCAAGCAATTTCTTATTAACTTTGTGAAAAAGTGAGGTGAAGTACAAGTAAAATATAGATTTAAAAAAATAAATATAAATACAGTAACTGACAACGATGAAATCTAAAAGTAACAGACAGAAACTAGCTTTGTGAAACAACCACAGAAGTGAAGTACAAGTTAGGTTCAATGCATGAAGCCCAGATAATAAAGTAAATAAAGTAAATATAAGACTATTGAATAAAATCTATCTAAAAGTTTAATCAACAGAAATGTTGTAAAAAATATTAAATTATAAGTTACCCCAGAAAAATATAAAAAAAAATCATCAGATATTCCAAACACCTGAACACTCTAATTAATGCCAACTATTGGAAAAGGGTCAAGAAAACACTCGAAAAGAATTCGTAGAAAACCGTGTTCAAGCAGGCTTTCAAACCCTTGATGCAGTCAATCTTATGAAGAATGAAACTACTAAGAATTCTGCTGGGGAACCAATAACAATAAAGAGATCCCTACCTTTATTCATGCAATTTTTTGACAGCAAACAAAGTCTTGAAAATGTTTATAGTATTCGATCAATCTTGGGCATAAAAGTCAAAATTAAACCACTGCGAAAATCAAAAATTGTTCCGCAATGTAAACGATGCCAAGCATTCGGCCACACCTAAAAATATTGCAACCGCGAGTTTGCTTGTGTTAAGTGTGAAGGAAAACACGCAACTAAAAGCTGTCCATCAAGCTAAAAACAGAAAGCATAATCTGTAAACTGTCAAGGTAATCACCCTGCAAGCTATAGAGAAGCAAGAACTTCCTAAGGAAGCTATGTTGAAAGCAAAAGAAATGAAAATAAATCCTATTCACAGATTGTTAAAAACGAGCGGGAGAATGAAGAAACTTCCATTAAAGAAATTCTACAACTTATTCTTAAAAGAATTGACAATCAGGATTTGAACATCAAACGAGTAAGTGAAGAAGTCGCTCTTAAAAAGCAATGATGGACAGAACACTAAAAGTCGAAACATGGAATGCAAACGGTCTTTTACACTACTTATGCTAATTAAAAATCTTTTTAGACATCGAACACATAGATATTTGTCTGTTGTCCGAAACTCATTTCTCAAGTGGACTGGTTATTTAATATCACACTGTATATGCAACCACTCTTCTTATCCAGCTGATAAGGCTAGAGGTGGACCGGAAATCCGGATTAAAAAAAAGTATAAGACACCATGAATAAGCTATGTTTACAAACGAGAATATGCAAGTAACAATAAATTAGTATCGGTATGAAAAAGAAAGACTTCAAGTTGGCATCAATATACTGCCCGCCAAGGCGTTCCGACTGAAGATGACTATACAGAACTGCTAAAACTACTAGGACATAACTTCCTTTTTGCCGGTGACTTCAATGCTAAGCACACCCATCGGGGATCCAGACTTATAACAACAAAAGGCAGAAGGCTTTACAAAGCATACCTTAAATACAATTGCTAGTTTTATTCTTCCAGATCACCAACTTACTGGCCATCGGATACTAGTAAAATACCAGACCATGTTGAATTTTTCGTAGTTAAAGGTATCAAACGAAACCATATAAGAGTCGAAGGTAATTATGCCTTATCATCAGATCATACACCAGTGATTTCATCGCTTAATGAATCAGAGAAAATGGAAAAAGTAATCCAAAGATTGTAAATAATAAAACAAACTGGAGTGAATTCAGAGAAAAGCTTGAAAGCTATATAAATCTCAGATCCCCTATGAAAACAAAAGAGCAAATCGACCTTGAAGTACAACAATTCATTAACGATCGAAGAAAATGGCAAAATACTAGATTTCCAGACGACAAAACAGCGTTTAACCGTCTAAGCAACGAACTGAAAAAACAGATCTTCGAATTCAAAAATGATTCATTAAGTAGATTCCTGAAGAATTTGACAACTGGTGCTTCAACTGATTTTTCGCTCTGGAAAGCAGCTAAGCGCTTGAAAAGACCGCAGTTACAAAACCCGCCGATAAAATCTCTAAACGGGAATTGGATCGGAAATCCGAAAGAAAAAGATAACCTGTTTGCAGAACATCTTGCGAATGTTTTTAAGCCATTACCAGCAAACACATCTGAAAACAGCTTACAGTTTATTGATAAAGTAGATGAAGCTGAAATACCAATTGTCACACTCAAAGAAATAAAAAGTATGTGTCGAAATCAACTATCGAACAAAAAATCACCTGTGTACGATCTAGGTTATGAAAGAAATGCCATCAAAAGCCTTCACAAATCTCCAATTCATAATTAATACATGCCTCCTAAAGACCCAATGTGTCCCACATCATTGGAAAATTGCTGAAGTAATTGTTATACCAAAGCAAGGTAAGCCACCAACAGAAGTGATTACAGATTGAAAAAGCATTAGAAGAAAAACAAGTATGTTCGGCTATATTTTTAGATGTTGCTCAAGCATTCGACAAGGTATGGCATTTGTTACCGAAGTTGATTTTGTATTTATAGAATGTACAATCCTGTGAGTACTAATGAAACTTAATTCACGTAGGAAGTAGGTACATACTTAATTTCAGAGTATGTTTCTTTAACTTATTTGATTCGTACCTGGTTATGTAGAACAATTATCGATCTCAATGGGGGGGGGGGGATCAGGGACAAATAAGTTAAAGAAACATACTCTGAAATTAAGTATGTACTATAATTTATATATTAAGTATGGAATATATCCCCCTGATCCCCCCCCCCCCCCCCCCTCCCATTGAGATCGATAATTGTTCTACATAACCAGGTACGAATCAAATAAGTTAAAGAAACATACTCTGAAATTAAGTATGTACCTACTTCCTACGTGAATTAAGTTTCATTAGTACTCACAGGATTGTACATTCTATAAATACAAAATCAACTTCGGCTGAAAGAAATTATTATTTCGTCAAATCACCTAATCTTTTGAATCTCTTTTTTATATCGATTTTCCATGACAGGTATGAATAAAATCATACAGCCGTTTACCAAACATTACTGTGTTAACAATCGAGGTGATGCTCTTACAAAGCTCATAGTGGAAAATCTTCAAAATTGTGATCTGAACATTTTTCAAATTTTTTGATCGGTCAAGGGTACGACGGACGGTGCAAGCAATATGTCTAAAATAAATAAAATTAAGGATGATTTATTGACCAATGGAGTTGTATAGTAGTTTGTGGATAAGATGATAATCTTATTTTCCTTCGGCTTGAATGGTCACAATGTTTTTAACAATGGAACAATTAAGTTAACATTGGTTTTTTCCCGACGTTTCGGCAAGGTTTGTTGCCTTCTTCAGGGGAAGAAGGCAACAAACCTTGCCGAAACGTCGGGAAAAAACCAATGTTAACTTAATTGTTCCATTGTTAAAAACATTGTGACCATTCAAGCCGAAGGAAAATAAGATTATCATCTTATCCACAAACTACTATAAAATAAATAAATAAATTAATAGGGTGGCACAACAGAGCGAGGAGCCCCTGTGCCTAGCGCATTTCTCACAACCATGCTGTGAGGGAATGGAGGGGACCTACTATTTTCTGCCGGTTCCGAAAGGCTGATTGAGAAAGTGCTTTTCATGGCAATGAATTTACTAACGGAGGACTTGCCAATTCCTCGCGAAAGGTGATATCCGTGGAAAAACATTTTTGCCACTGCTGGGATTCGAACCTCGAACCTCTAGGTTAGCAGGTGGACATGATAACCATCACACCACGGGTACCACAGCAATATGTCTGGTCGATACAATGGTGTTCAGGCAATTATTCGCCAAAAACTTGCTCTGCATGATCTGTACGTCCATTGTGCAGCACATTCCTTGAACCTTGCTATATCTGGAGCCGAAGCGTTTGGGTCCATCCGCTCTACATGACCCAACCATCGTAGCCTCGCGATGCGTACTCTATGTCCATGTCGCGGTACAGCGCATACAGCTCGTTGTTGTATCTTCTTCTCCACACATTGTCTTCGCATACGGGACCAAAGATCATTCGGAGAATTTTTCTTTCGAAACGACCAAGGGTTTCCTCATCCGCTTTCGATAAAGTCCATGCTTCCACGCCGTAAAGCAGGACTGGGATGATCAAGGTCTTAAGCAAGGTCACCTTGGATCAAGGTCTTAAGCAAGGTCACCTTGGATTTTCTAGAGAGGGTTTTGTTTCTCAATTGCCTTCTTAACCCAAAGAAGCAACGGTTGGCAAGAGATATTCTCCGTTTGATCTCCACACTGCCTACAGCGGATCCTAGGTAGACCAAGTCCGAGTCCAAGTACGATTTGTCCAATTCGTCGATGTTCTGTGTCCCTGTTTGATGACAGCATATAGTTTGTTTTGCCCCCATTAACCATCAAACCCATTTTTGCCGCTTCTGTTTCAATACTCGCAAAAGCACCTATCACATCACACTTTTTTCTTCCCATTACGTCAATATCGTCTGCGTAGGCGAGTAATTGTACAGACTTTTGACAGATTGTTCCTCTGGTGTTGACGTTTGAGTTTCTTACAATCTGTTCAAGTATGATGTTGAAGAAATCACATGACAGCTTGTCGCCTTGCCTAAAACCTTTTTCGACATCAAAGGTCTCGGTGAGTTCTTTACCGACCTTGACGGAGCAGCGTGAATTCTCCAAAGTCATCCTGAATAGTCGTACGAGATTTGCAGGGATGCCGAAACTAGACATGGCTCTGTACAGCTCGTCTCTGTAAATACTGTCATACGCGGCCTTGAAATCGATAAAGAGATGGTGAATATCGATATTATGTTTTCGGGTTATTTTAAAGATCTGCCGTAATGTTAAAATTTGTTCTATTGTGTACTTCTCTGGTCTAAAACCACATTGATAAGGACCTATCAAGTTGTTGACGTGGGGTTTCACATATTACAGCAGACAAGATCTTATAAGCGACGTTAAGGAGGCTTATCCCTCTGTAATTGGCGCAATTGTGAGGGTCTCCCTTCTTTAGGATCGGGCATACGATACTGAGGTTCCATTCATTGGGCATGCTTTCTTCCGACCATATCATGCAGATCAGCTGGTGCATGCTCCTTTCCAACTGGTCTCCAGCTGCCTTGAAGAGTTCGGCATCAAGGCCGTCTGCACCTGCAGTCTTATTTGATTTAAGTTTGCCAATGGCAAGCTTAACTTCCTCTAGGTCGGGAGGACGGCATTCTTGATCATCGTCCAAGCTAAATGGAGCAATCTGCCTGACAGCGGAGTTTGTGTCCTCATCGCCGTTAAGCAGTCTGCAGAAATGATCTTTCCAGATCTTCAGTAGCGACTGTGACTCTATAACTATGTTTCCCTGCTGGTCTTTACAGGCTTGAGTTCGGAGTTTGCCACCCTGGCAGGATCTTTTTACCTTTTCGTAAAACTTCCGAATCTCGTTCCTGTCATGGCACCTCTCTATTTCCTCAAACGAGCGCTTCTCATGCTGCTTCTTTTTCTTTTTGAGAAATCGGTGTTCTTCCCTTCTTTTCTCCTTGTAAATCTCGTTATACTGATCGTAAGCAGACCTTGTTCGTTGTTGCATCAGCATTTGTCGTGGTTTTTGTTTGGCTGCATTTGCCTGCCTGCATTCTTCATTGAACCATGGGTTTCGTTTTGGTGGCCGAGTCAAACCCAGAACCTCAGAGACAGCGGTTCTGATGGCTTCTTGGCATTGCTGCCACTGGTCTTCAATGCTTAATGCTGGCGGCATGGGATTCAAGGATAATTGAAGGGACACTCGATTGGAAAAAGCATTGGCAATCTCTTGCGATTGTAGCTTTCCGACGTCATATCTCTTCACAGCGTTAGTTCGTGCTGGTCGTGAACAAGATATCCTCATTCGTACCTTGGCTACAACAAGGTAGTGGTCCGAGTTAAAGTTCGCCCCTCGGAAAGTTCGGACATCTAACACACTGGAAGAGTGCCTTGCGTCGATCGCAACATGGTCAATTTGGTTGACGGTTAATTGATCTGGGGATCGCCATGTACCTTTATGAATTTTGAGATGCGGGAAGCGTGTACTACTTACAACAAGATCTAGCCCCGCAGCAAAATCGATCAGCCTCAGTCCGTTTCCGGAGGTTTTGTCGTGGAGGCTATGCTTTCCAATTGTATTTCTAAAGATGTCCTCCTTCCCTAGTTTTGCGTTAAAATCGCCAAGAACGATTTTCACGTCGTGTCTAGGGCACTGCTCATATGTTTCTTCGAGGAGCTCGTAGAAACATTCTTTGGAATTGTCGTCTTTCTCTTCTGTGGGGGCATGGGCGCATATTAGGCTAATGTTGGCGAATTTAGCCCTGATGCGGATGGTCATTATACGCTCATTAACTGGATTTTGGCTAATCACCTTATCCCTTTGTCTTCCTCTAACGACAAATCCGCACCCAAATGAGCGCTGTTTCTGTTGTCTGTAGCAGTCGCCATAGTAGATGTCACAGTTTTTCATCTTCTTTATGCCCGGTCCACTCCATCGCACTTCTTGGATAGCGGTTATGTCTGCCTTGCAGCAGTCCAGGGCGTCCGCTAATTCTCCAGCTGCACGTAGTCCGTTAAGAGATCTTACGTTCCACGTGCAGATCCGTAGGTCGTTGTCCTTCTTTCGTTTGCTTAGGTCGTCAACTTTGAAATCATTGTCGTTATCCGAGGCTTTTGGTTGTTTCGGAACCATATTTTTTTTCCGTGGTTGGGTAGTTAACCCTACGCACAACCCCCAACCTGGAGGGCCAGGTCCTTTTGGATCCCTTCGGACACAAAGGGCTGGAATATCCAGTGTCAGTACCCTGCTGCAGGGTTGTGAGTGCTGTCGTTGGCTCACCAGGAGCTCATACGCCACCATCTCTACTTCAATACCCTGTCCTAGTATTGAAATACCCTGAGAGACCTTTAAACCAAATATGTTGGAGTAGCTCCTTCAGGGGTTTCTGCTTTTTTGACTGCTGAAGTCCACCGTTGATTCTGTCATTCGAATTCATCCGCTGGGACATATACGCGAAAGCTCTCGTAGACCACTGAGATTCGTGCAGTCAGTCATTGTTCGCAGAGCAATTATAGTGTTGATCGATCACAATTCTTTTGTTCCGGATTCCTTTGTCAACACTCGCACTTACTAGTTTAGCAGGTCAGCTCTGGACGGAGCATCCCTGGTCCCAGTGAATACCGCTTGGAGGTAAAGTAAGCACAATTGACGTGTTCTATAAGTTGCAACATCTGGGCGCCGCCAAGTTGGCACCAGTCAGAGTCTACCCGAATAGTACAACGCCCATCCACCAGATGTACATTCTGAAATGTACATCTGAGAAAATATAAAAAGTGTTTTAATTGTTAAAAACTCTACTAATCTTTTCATTCAATTCAAAAACACTAAAGTATGAGAAAGTAAGTGACTTGTTGATATTTAATAATTTTTTTTTAAAATTGAGTAAAAAGCTTTTATAAAATTGCTTTTATGGGATGCAGTGGCGTAGATAGCTTTTCGCAATGGGGGGTGATGGTTTTAGTTCGCTCATTTTATTAAACTTTTAATAATTAAAAACAAAAACAAATAATACATTATACGTAATAGTTTGAATATGAACTAAAGTAAAGATATAAGATATTGTATCTTATACCCCTATTACGATTGGCGAATCAAACGTTCGATGTGAGTTTTTTTCACTGGCGAACTAAAGCATTCGACATACTATGGTTGGCGAACTTCACGGTTCGAGTTCGAAATTCAGAAGTACAGTAAAAAAAAAAAAGAAATCAAACGTCAAATCATTGCAGACAATTATCAAATAAGAAAATTTCCAAAAATCGAAAGTTCATTTAATGGGTAATAAAATAATAAGAACTGATAAGTAATATAGATTTGTTTTCTGAAGAAAGTAAATCTGATAGAAAAAAATTAAAAATGCTTTGACTCCGAAAGAGTATTATACGAGACAACTCCAAGGTCTGTAAGTAGGAACAATTATTTGTCTTTAGAGCAAATTCTTTTACAACTTTTGAATTTTTGAAGTTTCAGATCATATTTTAGGCTGAATAAGGAAGCTTTTATTTGTGTGCTAAGCAAATTAGAGAGAGAATTCCAAAATACAAGCACATCTTCAATTCCAGCTATAGTTAAAAATTGGCTTGTGCCTTAAGATTTTTTCCCAGTGGGAGTTATCATGAACTATGTTCTACCTCGATCAGTGTATTATTGCAAAAGGCGTTTCACTTAACGCCTGGGAAATGATAGAGCTCAAGACGCGACGATTTATGTTAAATTCAAATCCAGCCTTTACTTTATTCTTATTTTGAAAGTTGTTTTACTAAAATATCAATTGTGGCACTTAAAGCTAACTCATTTTACTGGCATTCTAAACAAAACCCCTATTGCAATAAGAGCGAGTAAGCCGATCTTTTGTTCGAAAGAATTTCTTAAAATAAAAATTATACAATTTGTATGAAAAAAGACAACAAGCGACGGAAAACTCCATAAGGCCGAATACATTTATGCCTATATGATTTTTCTCGCAAAACTATTTTGATTAGTAAAGTCCTTTCTCCATTAAATAAATTAAATTAAATGAGGCACTACACTACAGAGTTCTGCTAGTCCAAAAAGTAGTTAACTCCTTATCGTTCGACTTCTTTTCACGTTATGCTTGTTGTTAGTTGTTCGACAAAAAATAACATGAATGGCATTCAACTTTACGAACGTTCGATAACCACAAGTAGTAGTAGTTGTTGTAATGACTCCTTTATTTCATTGCATTTTAACATTTTTGAAAAAAATAATTCTTAAGCCTAATTAGTATGGCCTCTGTGGCCGTCTACCAGATTGACATTTTGAATTATGTTTACGTTAATAGAAATAATAATAAGTAGTGTTAAAAAAAAAAAAATATAAAAGTAGGATAGTTTGGACGAAGTAAAAATTACTAGAAATCTTCTTCAAGAATAGCTTTCCTATATCTTAATGCTGTTATGATGTAGTTGTAAAGTCTGTCCCATCCTTGGTCACCGTTGAGTATGCTGAGCATTTCTCCTTCCGTCATCTTGTCTTTGCTGAAATATCTATACCGGAACTCTGCCAGGATTGGGCATATCGCAATAAAATGAAATGTATCTTCACGCGCTCTTAAATTGCAAAGACTACATAGTAAGGGCAGATCTGGTCGATGAGGTACGAAGTTAAGATTGAGCAGTTCTCCTCTCGCTTTGAAGATAATACTTATTTTATTCAATTGGTTCTTATTTAAAAGGTACGAGTTCTGCTGCAGGTTGAAACTTAGACGACTGTAGTATCCTCTAAACAGAGAAGAGCTGACTTCTGAAACATATCTTTGAAACAGGGTTTTTCCAAACTTTTCCAGGATTTCTTTGAACTTTCTTCTTAATATGTACGGTTGCTCGTTAGCACTTATATTTATGGTGATGCAACTCGTTGCATCAAGGTTAGTCCATTCTTCGAACATTGTTCCTTTTCTTTTGATAGCAGCTGTTAAAACTTTTCTTGGTAACCTGTTATCCTCCATTTCCATTACCTTTACAATATAGCTAAAGTGCATGGCAAGGGTGTCCATAATTAAAGGTGGTGTTCCCGTTTCAAGATAAATCATGTAATTTGGAGTGTTCATTGGTAATCGAAATATCCTTTTAACGAAATATCTTAAAAATTTTTCCACAGGTTCCATGGAGCAATGTCCCCACACTTGCGCCCCGTAGAACAGGATTGACAATGCCGTAGCTCGGAACAATTTTTGTTTTGCGCTGTGTTCAATGTATTTGTTCTTGATGCATTTTTCCCATAACGACGAAATGGCTCGTTTAGCGTCAGTCAATTTTCCCTCCAGGTGCTTCTTCATGTTCAGATTTGAGGTTATCAGAACTCCTAAATATTTATATTCGCGGACAACTTCGACTGCTTGGCCACTATACTCCCATTTTTCATTTCGTGAATGCCTGCTACCTCCGCCTCTAAAAATCATCATTTTCGATTTCTGCAGGTTGATTTCAAGATTCCATCGGTTGCAATAGACCTTAAGCCTATTTATCATGAGCTGCATTCCATCTACCGTTTCAGAGAAGATCACTATGTCATCTGCATACATAAGTGCTGGAACAGTCATTCCTTCCACAGTGATTCCACCTCTCACTTCATCAGTAATATCATTTATGAAAATTATAAATAGAAGGGCACTCAGATAACCACAATAGGTGAGATCACACTTCCAAAATCATTTGACATTCTAGTCGAATCACAGGGTGTGAGTTCGTTAACCGTGATACCGATTTCTCACACTCACACGTTTTTTCGTTCGACTCGCCAATCGCAATAGGGGTATTAATCGGACCACTTTGTTGTAGCCAAGGTACGAATGAGGATATCTTGTTCACGACCAGCACGAACTAACGCTGTGAAGAGATATGACGTCGGAAAGCTACAATCGCAAGAGATTGCCAATGCTTTTTCCAATCGAGTGTTCCTTCAATTATCCTTGAATCCCATGCCGCCAGCATTAAGCACTGAAGACCAGTGGCAGCAATGCCAAGAAGCCATCAGAACCGCTGCCTCTGAGGTTCTGGGTTTGACTCGGCCACCAAAACGAAACCCATGGTTCGATGAAGAATGCAGGCAGGCAAATGCAGCCAAACAAAAACCACGACAAATGCTGATGCAACAACGAACAAGGTCTGCTTACGATCAGTATAACGAGATCTACAAGGAGAAAAGAAGGGAAGAACACCGATTTCTCAAAAAGAAAAAGAAGCAGCATGAGAAGCGCTCGCTTGAGGAAATAGAGAGGTGCCATGACAGGAACGAGATTCGGAAGTTTTACGAAAAGGTAAAAAGATCCTGCCAGGGTGGCAAACCCCGAACTCAAGCCTGTAAAGACCAGCAGGGAAACAAAGTTATAGAGTCGCTACTGAAGATCTGGAAAGATCATTTCTGCAGACTGCTTAACGGCGATGAGGACACAAATTCCGCTGTCAGGCAGATTGCCCCATTCAGCTTGGACGATGATCAAGAATGCCGTCCTCCTGACCTAGAGGAAGTTAAGCTTGCCATTGGCAAACTTAAATCAAATAAGACTGCAGGTGCAGACGGCCTTGATGCCGAACTCTTCAAGGCAACTGGAGACCAGTTGGAAAAGAGCATGCACCAGCTGATCTGCATGATATGGTCGGAAGAAAGCATGCCCGATGAATGGAACCTCAGTATCGTATGCCCGACCCTAAAGAAGGGAAACCCTCACAATTGCGCCAATTACAGAAGCCTCCTTAACGTCGCTTATAAGATCTTGTGTGCTGTAATATGTGAACGTCTGAAACCCCACAACAACAACTTGATAGGTCCTTATCAGTGTGGTTTTAGACCAGAGAAGTCCACAATAGACCAAACTTTCACATTACGGCAGATCTTGGAAAAAACCCGAGAACGTAATATCTATATTCACCATCTTTTTATCGATTTCAAGGCCGCGTATGACAGCATTTACAGAGACGAGCTGTACAGAGCCATGTCTAGTTTCGGCATCCCTGCAAAACTCGTACGACTATGCAGGATGACTTTTTAGAATTCACGCTGCTCCGTCAAGGTCGGTAAAGAACTCACCGAGACCTTTGATGTCGAAAAAGGTTTTAGGCAAGGCGACAAGCTGTCATGCGATTTCTACAACATCATACTTAAACAGATTGTAAGAAACTCAAACGTCAACACCAGAGAAACAATCTTTCAAAAGTCTGTGCAATTAGTCGCCTATGCAGACGATATTGACGTAATGGGAAGAAAAAAGCGTGATGTCATAGGTGCTTTTGCGAGTTTTGAAAAAGTATGTGCTGTCATCAGACAGGGACACAGAACATCGACGAATTGGACAAATCGTCACAATAGAAAGACATAACTTCGAGGTAGTACAGGACTTCGTCTACCTAGGATCCGCTGTAGACGCGGACAACATCAGTGTGGAGATCAAACGGAGAATATCTCTTGCCAACCGTTGCTTCTTTGGGTTAAGAAGGCAATTGAGAAACAAAACCCTCTCTAGAAAAACCAAGGTGACCTTGAACAAGACCTTGATCATCCCAGTCCTGCTGTACGGCGCGGAAGCATGGACTTTATCGAAAGCGGATGAGGAAACCCTTGGTCGTTTCGAAAGAAAAATTCTCCGAATGATCTTTGGTCCCGTATGCGAAGACAATGTGTGGAGAAGAAGATACAACAACGAGCTGTATGCGCTGTACCGCGACATGGACATAGAGTACGCATCGCGAGGCTACGATGGTTGGGTCATGTAGAGCGGATGGACCCAAACGCTCCGGCTAGTCGGGTGTTCGAAAGCACATTGCAGGGAAATCGCGGAAGGGGAAGACCTCGTCTTAGGTGGCCCAATCAAGTGGATGAAGACCTCAACCGACTTGGAGTGCGAAATTGGAGAGAGCTGGGCCGAAATCGAAGTCGTTATAGAAGGATGTTGGTTGAGGCCCAGGTTCACCCCGAACTGTAATGCCCACCTAAGTAAGTACATTTCAGAAGCAAGCATTGCAAGCATCGTCAGTGAGATTTGTAAATTTAATTAAATTAAATTATTTGTCAAAAAACTAATAATAAACAAAAATGTTTCTAAACAAAATTACAGTTAAGTTGAGTTGAATCTATTAAAAAATTTTTTGAATATTGAATCATTGATTGGTCCATCATCACTATTCATTAGATTATTTTTGTTTTTAAATATGTAAAATAATTCAAAAGCATCTAATTCATAATTGCTATTTACATTTCTTATTAATTTTAAATTTTGCAAACTAAAGCTATGACTATTTTCTAACATATGTTCTGCAACACTTGACTTTTCTTTTTCATTATGTTAAAGATGTGCAAAATGTTCTTTAAATCTTTTTAGAATCGGTCTTCTTGTCTGTCCTATATATTCTTTTGCACAATCATTACATCCGATAGAATAAATTCCTGGTTTTTGAAGTTGTTCAATTTTATCTTTAGATCAGGGTTGTTACGGATGTGCAAATTTTGACATCCGCGGATGCGGATGCGGATGCAGATTTTAGGAAACTAATATCCGCGGATGCGGATGCGGATGCGGATCTTAGAATTTGCGAAATATATATCATTTTAAATACATAAATGAATGAAAATTTATCAATTTTAAATTTTTTTTATTTAAAAATAAAAATAAAAATGTATTGTACTTCATTGTGTTACTGAATAAGAAAATGGTTTAATAATTAAAATTAAAAATAGGTGAATTATATTTGATAAATAATAATATTGCAGCCTTCTCAGACTCCAATCTGTTTCTTAATGGATCGTAGATTAAACCAGCTCCACTAAACAGCTGTTCGCTGGGAACACTAGCAGGTGGAGGTGACAAATACTCGCGCGCAAAACACACCGAACAGAAACAGAACAAAACAAGAAACAGAAATCGACAAGAAGAAAAAATAATTTCGCTTCAGTGTGAGTTGGTATTTGCCATATTTTCTTGTCGACTCTTAGTATGAAAACAACACTCACTAGCTATTTTTTTTTTTTCAAATGGATTTCTGTAATACGTTATTGCGTACATTGGAAAAAATGAAAAAACCGAATAGTTTCTCTTTGCTTTTTAACTGTGTGCAGATAGTAAGTAAAAAAAACTTTGAATCACATCCGCATAAACTCCGCATAAATTGATGCGGATGCGGATGCAGATGTTGAAATCAATGCGAATAATCCGCGATTGCGGATGCGGATGCGAATATCTGCAACACCCCTGCTTTAGATCCTCCAATCAGATTTTTTATTTTTATTTCGCTGCACTCACTCATACGGATATTATATTTATTAAAGATTGGTTTTATCTTAGAAAATTGAAAGCTAATGCTTTGTTCTTTATTCAAAATATTATAAAATAATTTTAATTCATTTAATGAAAAGTTTTTGAGAGATCAAGCTTCAAAGTAAAAACTTTGAAAAAAGAAAATATTTTTTTCTATATTAATTTTTTTTTTTTTTTACAAAATTTTGACCATTAAAGTCCACTTTTTCTTTTCATATTCAATGCTATTATTAATTTCTACTCAAAAGCAAAAAACCCGAACGAAAAAATTTTTCTTGGTTTTAGAGAAATTAAAAAAAAAACGAAAGGTCCTTTTTTCCAGAAGTGAAATATGAAATGTGTTTTGAATAGCACATAAAAATATGTTAAAACAAATTGAGTGTGATCTCAATTTAAATATAAAATAAAAATATAGAAAAATGTACCTACTGGTTACTCGGTAGAAATTCTGACTTATCTGTCGAAAACAAAATAATGCTTTGTAAACAAGTACATAGACCTGTTTGGACATATAGAATCCAATTATGGGGCTGTACAAAGAAAACAAATACTGAAATCAGCCAAAGGTTCCAAAACAAAGTCCTTCGTGGAATAGTAAATGCACCATTGTATATAAGAAATAACGATTTACATCGTGACTTACAAATAGATATGGTTACAGAAATTGTAAGAAAACATGCTGTATCACACAATCAGACACTGCATAGTCATATCAACTCCGAGTCCTTATTAAATACGAGAGGCAATGTTC
Source organism: Melanostoma scalare (assembly GCA_949752695.1). Taxonomy (NCBI): domain Eukaryota; kingdom Metazoa; phylum Arthropoda; class Insecta; order Diptera; family Syrphidae; genus Melanostoma; species Melanostoma scalare. The sequence goes on along the minus strand of OX456986.1, from coordinate 122,858,134 downwards.
GGAGATTAAGAAGAACCAAGCCACACGAGCTTATGGTCTAAAAGTCATGGGAAGCATTAAAAGCTTAAGCTTCCCTTAAAGCGATTATATTTATTTATTTAAGGCCATTTATTATTGAAGGCCATGCGGCCAACACTCTTGACCTATTTCTAACTTCTCATCCCGAAAAATATAGGGTCATAGTATCATCTCCTTTATTCAAATCGGACCATTGTGTCATATCGGTAGATTTTTCGTTTTCCGTCACGGTAAAAAAAGATATAGTCCCCAAAAGAACTGTGTGGCAATACGAGAAAGCCAATTGGGACGGCCTGAATAATTTCTTTCGAAGTTTTAATTGGTCATTGTGCTTTCTCGACGGAAACGTTGATGCATCAGCTGATATGATATCTAACGTAATTCTCAACGGCATGAGAAATTTTGTTCCTCACAGAACAAAAAGTATCATAACCAAAAAGAATTCGTGGTTTGATTCAAGCTGTAAAGAAGCGATTAGGGATCGAGAAAGTAGTTTTCGAAAATTTAAAGACAACCCTACGAAATTTGTTCAAACGGGCCAGAAATCTCTGTAATGCTCAAATACAAAAAGGTAAGTTTTTACATGACCAAAAAGTTAGGCAAAAAATACTATTGTGTCCAAAAGGAAGTAAAAACTTTTGGTCTTTTGTCAAGAACATTAAGAACTCTACCACGTCATCGGTCCCAACGCTCGTCTTCAATGACTCTCCGTATGTCAGCTCCATCGACAAAGCCAATTTGCTGGCAGCTCAATTTGCTGCCAACTCGACATTTCCTTACAGCATATTGGCTCCACCCGAGCTCGAGTCTGCAAATTCTTTGATGAAGCAGATATTTTTTCGATATCGCTCGGTTGGGAGAGTCCTTAAAGATCTCAACATACATAAATCCGCTGGTCCAGATGGTATCCCCGCCGTTATTCTGAAAGGGATTCTTCTACGCTGGCAAAACCACTGCGTAAACTTTTCCATCTTTCCTATTCTGCTGGAATTTTTCCGAGCAGATAGAAAACTGCATTTGTCCAGCCAGTCCCTAAAAAAGGCGAATCTTCCTCCCTTTCCAATTACCGTCCAATTGCACTAACGTCCCTTCTTTCCAAGGTCATGGAAACGTTGACAAACCGTCAACTTATGAAATATCTTGAAGAACGAAAGCTTCTTAATGACCGTCAGTACGGCTTTCGTAGCAAACGGTCCACTGGTGATTTGATGGCTTATCTCACCGAAAAGTGGAACCAATCTTTACATTGTTTTGGAGAAAGTAAGATTATTGCGCTTGATATTTCTAAAGCATTTGATAGAGTTTGGCATCAGGCTCTTTTATCGAAAATGCGTGCTTTTGGTATCGATGGGTCTCTTCTTCGTTGGATAAGAAATTACCTTTCCGACCGTTCAATACAAGTTGTGTTGGATGGCTTCAAGTCTGATACCCACTTCATAAATGCTGGTGTGCCCCAGGGCTCCGTTTTGTCTCCGACTCTCTTCCTCATTTTCATCAATGATCTCTTGTCTGAAACTTCTAATCCGCTTAACTGTTTTGCTGACGACTCGACCCTCAGCTTTTCATATTCGTTTCCAAATTCGCGTCCCTGCTCTTCGGATGTGGAACTGGAACGGTTGCGTATGATAAGCTCATTGAATTCTGACCTTGACAGCATTGTTTCATGGGGTCTTATGAACCGAGTAGTGTCTCTTGTCGTTGAAGCTTAACATTCCCCCATTGCCACTATCCATGAATGGTACCTGCATCGAAGAAACCGAAAAGCTGTCAGTACTTGGTTTGTGTGTAAACGATGATCTTCGTTGGAATGACCACATATTTGAAGTCGCCAAAAACGGTGCTAACTGCTTAGGTTTCTTGAGACGATGCAGGAAGTTCTTCACCCCTTCTGATCTGGCTACAATTTATAAGGCCTTCATCCGCCCAAAACTGGAGTTAAACTCCCATATCTGGTCAGGTGCTGCTCAAACATCTGTGCACCTATTTGATAGGGTACAAAACAGAGCGTTAAAATTGATAGGTGATAGTTCAATAGTAGAATCGATTGATTCTCTTGAACATCGTCGAAACGTCACCTGTCTCACTCTCTTTTATCGCTTTTTTCACAAACAGTGCTCTAGTGAAATAACCAGTTGCATTCCTCCCCTGAAACAATTTAGCCGCAACACCCGCCTCACTAGGAATGCTCATCAGTTTTATCTTGAGCAAAATTTCGGGCGTACAGTCAAGTATAGAGATTCGTATTTCAGTCGCACCACCCGAATGTGGAATGCTTTACCTGGCTCTGTATTTCCCCTTCATTACGATTCACAAAGGTTCAAAAGCAACGTGCATTGGTGTCTCCTTTCAAATCCTCTCCTATTTTCCTAAATGCTCGCACTGTGTTCTATAACATTATTGTATTTGTATTTGTATTTGGTATTTGAATTAGTCACATCATACATTAAGATATAATCTTTTTATAGTATAAAATAAAATGCTTACCAAGTGAATAAAACTAACAATACAATTAAAAGTAAAGAGAAAAAATGAACGTACATTCATGAATATTTTTTTTTTTTTTTTTTATATATACTTAAAAACACTAATTTGAAGAAAAATATGTGAAAATCTTCTTTCTAAAAGTATTCGATTCAGAAGTTCTTTGAATATCAGAGGGTAGACTATTCCAAATCCTGATCACAGATACTAAATAAGATCGTTCAGCAATAGTGTGTGCAAATCGCGGGAGGATTAATTTAAGTCCTCTTCTAGACTGTGCAAAATGAAGCATTTCTTCTTAGTACCCTGGACACCTTCCATGTATTATGTTATGAAGGAGTAAAACGTTTCGATACAAAATATATTTATCTAGATTTAGTCCAAGCAAAGAATCATGTAAAAATGAAACACTTTCATACCTACGGTTGCCATGAATGAAACGCAAGCAGTCATTAAATGCTACATTAAGCTTACGTTTACAATCATAATCAAGACTAGGGTAAACGGTACAGTTAAAAGTGAAATAAGGCATGATAAGGCTTTTTACCAGATGTTTTTTCAAGGCAGGATTCAAAATAACAGAAGAACACCTCAAGGAGCGTAAGCCGCTGTATATTCTTCTTATGCTTTCGGAATCGCAACAGCTCAATTTGCTATTAATTGTAAAACCAAGGTATTTAACTTTGTTAACATATTCAATGATTTGTGTATTCAAAGCAATTCTTGGTATTTCCAAATGATTAACCTCACGTCTTGAACATACCATACTAAGCGTTTTTGAAGGATTTAGTTGTAGCTTATAAGAGTTAACCCAGCTTTGAATATTGACTAAATCTTCATTGATCCGATCAACGCAATCACTCATTGAACCCCATTCACTAAAAATATATAACAACACATCATCTGCATAGATATGAATTTTACAGTTTTTAACTATTGCGGGAAGGTCATTTATGAAAAGTGAAAAGAGGAGCGGTCCTAGTATTGAGCCTTGTGGTACACCACAGTTGACAATATATGAACTAGAAGAACCTTGACTAGTCGTAATTTTTTGGAGCCTGTTTAACAGATAGTTTTTCAAAAGTTGAAGAGCAGTATTGGAAAAATTGAAGTTGTTACAGAGTTTCAAAATTAAAATTTGGTGATCAATGCAGTCAAAAGCTTTTGAGAAATCTAGCAGTACCATTGTACCCAACTGATTACTATCAAGCGCAAAACGGAAATCAGATGTGACCTTAACTACTGCAGTCTCACAACTATGGTTTTTGCGAAAACCAGATTGCCATTTACACATTTTATCATTAGATTGAATGAAGTCAAGAACTTGAGTAGCCATCAACCGCTCAAAGACTTTACCAAAAAAAGGCAAAAGGCTAATTGGTCTGAAGTCAGAGGGCTCACAGGAATTGCTTTTTTTGGGAATAGGTAAGACAATTGTATCCTTCCAAGGTTCAGGGAACTCACTCCTATACAAACAAGTATTGACAATATGTTTCAAAGGTGGAAGAACAATTGGTAAAATTAATCGAATAAATTTTGGAGAAATTTTGTCTGAGCCAACTGCATTCGATTTCACCAACTTTAAAGCGCTAATGATTTCAATTTCATCTACGCAGTTGAATGAAAATAAACCAGCTTCGTTTTCTGGTAAAATTAGAGAAGAGCTCGTACTAGGTAAGTGGGGAGCATAAAATGACGCCATTACTTCCGGATCTAAAAAGCACTGTTGTGTATTTTTATTTCCAGTGACACCAATGTCTTTTAAGTTCTTCCAAAGCACTTTAGTGTTTAACGAAATATCAAGTTTTTGTAAGAAATAAGTTTTCTTACTTAAACGTATAAGAGAAACAACTTTGTTTCTAGCAAAAGTATATTGACGTCTATTGTACTCAGAGGGGTATTTTTTATATCTTTTGTGAAAACGTTCTCTTTCCTTGATTTGTATTTCGATATCCTTATTATACCATGGACAATTTCTAGATATTTTGACTTGTTTAGTTACTAACGGAACATAGGTATCAAAAAGACTATTTAGCAAATTATTAAACAACAAAACTTTGATGTCAACATTAGCTGTGTATAGAATATCGTTCCAGTAATCGTTTCCAACATAGTTTTGAACTTCTGTGAAATTAAAAGAGCGATATGACCGATAACTGAAAGTGTTTGAGGTACGCAAATTCATCTTATCAAATTGAAAACAGCAAAAAATTAGATCATGGATAAAATCCGATGTAAGCTTTAGTTGATCATTACACAGAACTTTTTCTTTAGAAGTTGTAAGAAAAATATCAATAAATTCAACACTGACTGATAGCATGTAGGATACAATTTATTAACAACAGATAAGCAAACTTTGTCACAAAAATAATTGAAAAGACGTGAAGTAGAATTATAAACAAGTAGGTTTACATTAAAATCACCGCCAACTAAAATATGGGGTAGTCATAACCCCTTGATGTGCGTGTTGATACTGCCAAGTGTCTTTTAAAGATTTCCTCCTGATAAAAAAAAAATTTATTTATCAGTTCTACCATGTATAAGCTTTCATAGACTTATGTACATAGATATATTTAATTACAAATCATTCATATGTTTCTTACATAAATTTCTGTTGAAATGAAAATCAATTTCATTATTTAATTCATTAAAAAATGACGCAGCATTTGTCGAAGGTTCATTTTGGTCATAGTTAGTTGTGTGCCTACAATTAAAGGAGAATATGTGTTCCGTAGGTCTTTACTGCCGAGAAGGAGCATAAATATTCAATAACTCTAACAACTGAGTGCAATCGATATGCTGACAAATAATGTCACGAGCAAATAATGCGAAAAAAGGAAACCTTCTTTTATAAAGAGGTTCTAAAGCTATCAATGAGCATCTGGCTTCATAAGATGGCATATTATCAAAATGGAAAAGCTACAGAAAAGCGAATCTTGTGAACCTCTTTTGAATCCTCTCAGTACGCAATATGCTGTTGTTATAATAGGGACTTCGAATTATACATTAATATTCCAGTTGTGATCGAATAAGGGAAATATATACAGATTTTAATGAGTAAGGATCAACAAACTCCTTACTATTTCGAAATAAAAAGCCAAGCACAGAATTCGATTTTGAAATAAGATAATCACAGAGCTGAATATCATACTTTGATAATCACAGAGCTGAATATCATACTTTATATGAGCATAAAAAAACTCCAAAATCTTTTTGAAACGATACTCTTTGCAAGGTTTCATTATTAATTTTATATGGGAAAACTACCGGAACAAGAGTGCGATTAAAAAATAAAACAGAGCATTTTGATATGTTAAAATGTAAACAGTTCCTAGTAAACCAAGCATGAATATTATTAAGATTCGTTTGTTATTCAAGGCAATAAGATGACGTATCAACAGATTTAAATAGTTTTACGTCATCAGCTTACAATAAAGATTGTGAATACGACAATACCTTGAGTGGATCATTAATAAAAAGGACAAAAAGCCAGAAAAGTTTTGAGTTACGTTAGAAAAACACTTATTAACTTTAACAGAGTGTGTATTTATCGTAGTAGCTTGGAATGAACTCCAATACTATTGAGTTTATTAAGCAGAATATTATGTAGAACGCGGTCGAATGCCTTTGAGAAGTCAGTATACAGGGTCTCCCGTAACTCGTGTTACATACTTCAGGTTCTGATTCTTTGTCATATTCTAAGAAAAAAATTGTTTTACTGTAAAAAACAACTTTTACAGTAAAGTCCGTTTCCCAACTTTGACATCTCTTTTTGACATTTTTAGAAATGGCTAACTTTGGTGTACCCTGACCTGTGTTAAATTCGATTTCTCTGTCAATACAGATAATGGAGACCTAATTTTAGACTTATTTTTTGGGAAAATAATAATCTTTAAAACTGTATTTCAATAAGACTCCTATAGGCTTAGGGATGCCAGATTTTCAATTTTAAATGGTGTGCAAGATTTCTTCCCCAAGCAAAGTTTTGACTTTGAGGTAATTGTTTTTTTTTAGAAAATGCCTGGTTAACATAGAGTTTCTTTATTTTTTTTGCAGATGAATAAAAATATAATAAAAAAAAACTCATAATAAGTTCGCACAAAAGCCCATACATTTTATGATACTTGAAAAAAATAAAATACAAAATGGGTAAAATTTAAGAAAAAAAAAATTGCTTTGAGGTTTGTTTGAATAAAACAATAATATGGGCACTTTTAGTAGTTTTCTTATGTATTTTATACAAATACAATGCCCTCCTTCGTTTTGAATGCGTGCCAGAACCCGTTTTTGGATTTCATTGTGGGTGTTTGCTTTAAGTTTGGGGTATAAATGTTCAATAGGTAAATAAGTCGTATAAAATAATATGAAAACAAATTTGTTCATCAGTTTATCAAAATATGTCACGATTGCAGTTTGATCAAGGAGCTTTTTGAAATGCCTTCATTTGCGAATAAGGAATACTCGGACCTGACTGGCTTACTTGAACCTCTTAAATGGCACATATCTAGAGAATACATCTTCAACTGTGTACATAAAAGAATTATAAGCAAGATTTAAATCAGATTTTTATACTAAAACTAGCTGAGCCACCCGGCGTTGCTCGGGTCTGTAGTATTAAGGTTCCCGTTCTCGTTTTTCCGCTTAAGTGGGAACTTGGGGATAAAAAATAATCGTTAATGTAGCATTAATAAGCCATTGTGACTGAGAGATAATGTAACATCCTATAGTTGAAAAAAATTTTGTTATTATTAATATTAAGTTCTCGGTTCTAGTTCCCGTTTCTGTTCCCGTGGGATTATAGGGATGAAATATAGTCTAGGTTACTCATGGAGGGGGATAATGTAGCACTCCTAATGCCGAAAGAATTTTAGAAATCTGTCCAGTAGTTTATAAGTTTCCGTTCGCAACTCCGTTCCTGTGGGAATATGGGGATCAAACCTTGACAGGAACCATTTATAAGTCATTGTCACTGAGGGATAATGTAACTTTAAGGTTCCTGTTCTCGTTCCCGTTTCTGTTCCCGTGGGGTTATGTAGGGATGAAATATAATCTAAATTACTTATGGAGGGGGATAATGTAGCAATCCTAATGCAGGAAGGGTTACAGAAATATGTCCAGTAGTTTCTAAGTTTCCATTCCCAAACTCGTTCCTGTCATAATATCCGCGCAATTTTTTAAATTCCGTTCCTCTGGGAATATGGGGAACAAACCTTGACAGGAACCATTTATAAGTCCATGTCACTGAGGGATGATGTAACATCCTAGAGTTGAAAGAATTTTGGAAATCGGTCAAGTAACTTTAAGGTTACCGTTCTCGTTCACGTTTCTGTTCCCGTGGGATTATAGGGATGAAATATAGTCTAGGTTACTGATGGAGGGGAATAATATAGCACTCCTAATGCCGAAAGCTTCTAAGTTTCCGCTCCCAATCCAGTTCGTGTGGGAATATGGGGATCAAACCTTGACAGGAACCATTTATAAGTCTATGTCACTAATGGATAATGTAACATCCTAGAGTTGAAATAATTTTTGAAATCTGTATCTTTAAGGTTTCGGTTTTCGTTCCCGTCTCTATTCCCGTGGGATGAAATATAATCTTAATTACTAATGGAGGGGGATAATGTAGCAATCCTAATGCAGGAAATGTTATAGAAATCTGTCCAGTAGTTTCTAAGTTTCCTTTTCCCAAACCCGTTCCTATCAGAATATGGGGATCAAACCTTGACAGGAATCATTCATAAGCCTATGTCACTGAGGGATGAATGTAACATCCAAGAGTTGAAAGAATTTTTGAAATCGATCAAGTAACTTTAAGGTTTCGGTTCTCGTTCCCGTTTCTGTTCCCGTGGGATTATAGGGATGAAATATAATCTGTATTACTGATGGAGGGGGATAATGTTGCACCCCTAGTGCTGGAATCGTTTTAGAAACCTCTCTAGTATTTTCTAAGTTTCCGTTCCCAGACCCGTTCCTGTGGGAATATCAATTTTTTAATTTTTTATGACATAAGAACCTTCTCCTGACAATAACAAACACAACAAAAAAAGAATTGGCCGAATTGGTCCAGGCGTTGTTGAGTTATGCGCTTACCAACACATTTTGCGATTCATTTTTATATATAAGATAAGTTACAGTGGAAATATGTGAAATATAAGTATATGTCACTGAGGGATGATGTAACATCCTAGAGTTGAAAGAATTTTTGAAATCGGTCAAGTAACTTTAAGGTTTCGGTTCAGGTTCCCGTGGGATTATAGGGATGAAATATAATCTTAGTTACTGATGGAGGGGGATAATGTAGCACTCCTAATGCAGGAAGGGTTATGAAAATCTGTCCAGTAGCTTCTAAGTTCCCGTTCCCAACCCCGTTCCTGTGGGATTATGGGGATCAAACCTTGACAGGAACCATTTATAAGTCTGTGCCACTGAGGGATGAATGTAACATCCAAGAGTTGAAAGAATTTTTGAAATCGATCAAGTAACTTTAAGGTTCCCGTTCTCGTTCCTGTTTCTGTTCCCGTGGGACTATAGGGATGAAATATAATCTATATTACTAATGGAGGGGGATAATGTAGCAATCCTAATGCAGGAAGGGGTTTATAAATCTGTCCAGTTGTTTCTAAGTTTCCTTTCCCAAACCCGTTCCTGTCGGAATATCCGTGCAATTTCTTAAATTCCGTTCCTGTGGGAATATGGTTAACAAACCTTGACAGGAACCATTTATAAGTCATTGTCACTGAGGGATAAATGTAACATCCAAGAGTTAAAAATTTTTTTGAAATCGGCCAAGTAACTTTAAGCTACTCGTTCTCGTGCCCGTTTCTATTCCAGTGGGATTATAGGGATGAAATATAATCTAAATTTCTAATGGAGGGGGATAATGTAGCAATCCTAATGCATTGCAGGAAGGGTTTTAGAAATCTGTCCAGTAGGATCTAAGTTTCCGTTCCCAACCCTGTTCCTGTGGGAATATTGGGATCAAACCTTGACAGGAACCATTTATAACTCTATGTCACTGAGGGATGATGTAACATCCCAGAGTTGAAAGATTTTTTGAAATCGGTCAAGTAAATTTAAGGTTCCGGTTCTCGTTCCCGTTTCTGTTCCCGTGGGATTATAGGGATGAAATATAATCTAAATTACTGATGGAAGAGGATAATGTAGCACTCCTAATGCAGGAAGAGTTATAGAAACCTGTCCAGTAGTTTCTGAGTTTCCATTCACAAACCCGTTCCTGTGGGAATATCCACGCAATTTTTTAATTTTTTAATGTCATAAGAACCTTCTCCTGACAATTACAAACACAACAAAAAAAGAATTGGCCAAATTGGTCCAGGCGTTGTTGAGTTATGCGCTTACCAACACATTTTGCGATTCATTTTTATATATAAGAATATCCCAATCAATCGAAGACAAAAAATTTATCAATGGAAACATAGTGCACTTTAGAAAAATCATACATACTATCATTTGAGTTATCATACTTTTTAAAGAAATCCAGTACAGAAAAATTATATTTTTGTTCGTATGCCGTATGATGAAATGAATTTTCAAGGCGTTTGAATTCAGCTTCAAAAACATTAGCTTCAAGATCTTTACTAAAAAAACTAAGTCTAGTATTCTTCCCAAAAAATTCATAACCGAATTCAGCTGATTTTAGCAAAAGCTGACATTGTATCTAAAACTTCTTCATAATCATGAGTTACGTTAAACGGAATTAAACATTTGTCATCTACAGAAAAAATCCAATTAATAGTTGGTAAATTGAAACCACCTAGTACTTTGAAATATGAATTCTCATCTAATATTTTTATCTTAATATTTTTTTCAATTAACGAACCGCAAGTACCACACCACCTCCTTTCGTGTTTTAATTTAATTTAGTGTGTATATCTCATCAAACAAAGCAAAGATACAATACTTTAGTGATTACTAGAAAAAAAATAACAATAATTGGATAATTAAATAAAATATACTTACTGGTGTTACCAGTAAGAGCATAGCAACGATCCTTTTGTAATGTACACCCAACATTTAACACTAATTTCCTAATCGAAAACGTTCAACCGAAAACACAAGCGGCAACACTATGTTGTACATCTAATAGAAGACGTTGCTTGTGAGTCAGTGTGTGTGTAGAAATATACCAGGAGGGGATGCTTGACAGAAAAATACTGGAAGGCTCTCGATGTGGAAATTACTGGAAAGCTCTAGATGTACTGTTATTCTATATAAATACTATAAATAGGCCGCTGATGCAACCAGAGGTCAGTTTTGTTTACAAAGTGATAGTGCAAAGATTGAGTTGAGATCGAAAAATATATATATATCGAATAAAAGTAGTAGAATTGAACTGAAAAAAAGAGTTTTATTATTTCGAACTAAGCGCACGTTACATTGGTGTCAGAAGTGTAAATAAAACTTATTTGATAAAAAGAACGAGTTTGACTAGTAAAATGTAAAAAAAAAAATACATATACATACAGTGAAAATGGGTATTTTGTTAGAAGATCTCAACTGCATTGAGCTTAAAAGTGAGCTAGGTAAGCGAAATCTTTCTAGAGCAGGATCGAAAAATGAGCTCGTCCTGCGCTTGCACAACTATTTGGAACAGCAAGGGGAAGACGTTAACACTTTTGTTTTTGATACAGAAGTGGAGGAAGAGAAAGTAAGTGAAATTGTAGATTTTTCTAGTATGATGAAGCTTTTATTAGAACAAAAGAAGCTGATTGAAGAGCAACGAAACGAATAAAAGAAACGGGTTGAAGAACAACGAAACAAATAAAAGAAACTGATTGAAGAACAACGAAGCGAAAAAAAAAATGAACAACGGAATATTCTCGAAAGACTTGAGGCACAACAGAATGTTTTGGAAGGTCAGAAAAACATTCTAGAAGGTTGGGTATTGGGTAACATTGAGAAAAATGTATGTGCCCTAGGCGAACGCGTTGAAGGTGTGGAAAACAGCTTTCTGTTGTAGAGAATCGTTTGGAAAGCCGATGCGATAAACAGTTCTCTGTTCTATCCAAGGAATCAGACCAGATCCGGAAATCAAAATTCGAAAATCTGCTGGAGAGTTTGCAAAGAAAAAGGAGATGAAACCGCCAACATTAGATGGACAGAGACAATTAAAGGCAGCCGCCACAACAAATGGATGGGATGACGAAGACAAGTAAATAGCACTGACTCTTGCTCTTAGAGGACCAGCAGCTGAATAACTTAAATTTTTTCCAGCTGGTAAGAGCTTTGATTTCAGTTCTCTCGTGGCAGCTATAGATAAACGCTTTGGCGATAGCCACTTGAAAGAAGTCTTCCGAGTCCAACTTAATAACACAGTCCAGAAAAGGGGTGAAAGTCTACAGCAGCTCCAAGCAGACATCGAGAGACTGGTTCACCTGGCATACCCGGATGCTGGAGAAGAAATCATCAACCAGCTTTCTGTTGAGTCCTTCGTTCGTGCCATTTCCGATATACATCTTCAGAGGTCTGTGAGAACTGCTAGAACACGTACTCTTTCTGAAACTTTAGCATTCGTATTGACAATTGAAGCAGCAGAACTGGCTTTTCATGGAGTACATCGATTTATAGAAGCCATAGTCGAAAAATGCTTGTGCCAAAGAGCTGAAATACAAAAGAACCAGCGGAGTGGGCTTGCAAGATGTTGGAACTGCAACAAGACCGGGCACTTACAGCGTCAATGCCGACCACAAGCATACAAAGCCGCTTGTCAACTTTGTGGGAACAAGAGATTCAACCCAGAGGAAGGTAACAACAAAACCATCGTTGCTTGTCAAGAGTAAGAACCAACTTCGAAGGGCAGAGGCTGGTTTCTTGTATCGATCAAGAGTAAGAACCAAGTCAAGTCCATCGTTAATAATTATTAAATAAGGACTTCTTAAAATTAATAAGGACTTCTGGATATACTCTACTGTATATGAAGAACAAAGGTGAACCCAGATCCTGCATATTGGTATGAAGTGTATGAAGTAGCACTAATGTATTTTCATTTCCCTCATTACTACAGCAATCGTGATGTAACCACATTAAGAGACCAGACCAGTGACAACATCTACTGGCTGGTATCAGCTTACCTTGGCCACGACCATCCTGGCCCTCCTCCAGGCGACTTATTTAAGAGGATTGTCGCTGCAGCAGAACGGCAGAAGATCTGCCTCATCATTGAACGTGATGCTAATGCGCATCACACAGTATGGGGAAGTATTGACATAAATGAAAGGGGTGAGTCACTTTTTGATTTTATTTTAAGTACTAACCTTATAGTAAGTAATACTGGCAATGAACCTACATTCATTACCAGAAGCAGACAAGAAGTCCTAGATATCACTATTGTCTCCGACTCGGTTCATCATAAGACTACAAATTATCAGATTACAAAGTATCAACTGATAACTCTTTTTCGGATCATAGATACATTCAATTTGATGTTAATGAGCAACCACTTACTTCACAAATCCTGTCCTCTTATAAAAATAAGAGGAAAACGGAAACCACTGTGGTGGAGCTCGGGGCTAGAACCGCTCAGGAAGGAATGCAGAAAACTTTTCCACTGAGCTAAACAATCCAAAATCTCAATAGACTGGGACTCCTACAAGGAATCCCTCAAAACATGTAAATATCAACTGAGGAAAAGTAAAAGAACTACCTGGAGAAACTTCTGTGGAAAAATAGAAGATACTTCAGAAGCTTCTAGATTAAGAAAAATCCTCTCAAAGAGTCCAACCATGCCTAGCAGTTTGAAAACAGCTGACGGCTGGACAGAATCCTGCGAAGAAACTGCTTCTGGACACTCACTTTCAAGGGAGCTCTAAGAAATTATGCAACTATGATTCCACAGAACCAGGTAGCATAATAACAAACAACCCCGATCTGATTACAAGGGAAAAATTAGTTTGGGCCATTAACAGCTTTGACAAATACAAATCCCCTGGCCCTGATGGTATAATTCCAACAAGCAACTCTGCAATTACAAAGGCACTGACGAAGCTCAAAGTAGATAGTTCCATATTGGGGTTGATAAATCTAATGCTAAAAAGCTGGAGGATCAACTCAACTCTAGAAAACTTCTCTGCAAAGAGATCTGTCATTAGTGGAACACCGCAAGGCGGAGTCCTATCCCCTCTTCTATGGTATCTAGTCGTTAATGAACTTCTAGTTGACTTTAAAGCTGAGGGATTCAAAGTGAAACTCTGGCAAACATGCTCACGTCCTTACGGATCTGATGCAAACCGCTCTAAATAAAATAGTAAAATGGGCGGGAAAATCTAGGGGTCAACCCTCAGAAAACTGAACTCGTTCTGTTCACCAGGAAATTCAAAATTCCTCAACTACCAACTCCATCAATAAATGGAATCTCACTTCAACTTTCCAACGTAGCTAAATATCTAGGTATAATCCTAGACAAAAAGCTGAGCTGGAAAGCCAATATACAGGAAAGAATCAGGAAATCCACCGTAGCCCTATTTTCCTGTAAAAAAGCCATTGGTATGTAGGTGGGGTTTTTCCCCTCGGATCACACAATGGCTCTACACCGCGGTCTTCAGACCAATACTTACATATGGAGTAGTGGTATGGTGGACCGCTCTTGATAAAAGGACCTACTGCGATAATCTAAGCAAGGTCCAACGAACAGCCTGTTTGTGTATAAGCGGAGCACTGAGATCAACACCCTCAGCTGCCCTAAGTACACTCCTTAACCTCACACCACTAGATATCTTCAGCAAACAAATGGCCGCCAGTACAGCCATTCGTATGAGAGCTATCTCCCAATGGACCGTAACATCGGCCACGCTACAATCCTGAATCTATTCGGATCAATCCCTTGCCACTCGGACTACACCATCCCCCAAATGGTTTTTGACAATAAGTTCCAAGTCTCAATCCCACCAAGAACGACCTGGGAAGAAGAAGAATTTTTGAGAGATGATTCAATTCATTTCTATACAGATGGGTCAAAAACCGAGGAAGTGGTCGGCTGCGGGGTGTACTCAAACCGACTTCGTAAGTCTCTCTTTCCGCCTCCCAAACCATTGTAGCGTGTTCCAAGCGGAAAGTCTGGCGATCAAAGAGGTCCTATCATGGCTAAAAGAAAACGTGATATCCTCAGCGAATATCCGGATTTTCTCAGACAGTCAAGCAGCCCTCAAATCACTCGGCGCCGTCTCCACGAACTCCATAACCGCCCTTAACTGTCGTCTCTCTCTTAGGGAGATGGCTAAACAGTTCAATATTCACCTTTTTTGGGTGCCGGGCACAGAAATATCGTGGGTAGCTGCAAAGCCGTTGAACTCGCCAGAAAATGAACCGTTCTACCTAGTTTTGCTTAAACATCGATAGTTTGCATTTCCGATAGTATCGATACTATCGTTAGTTCAATCAAATACCATTACATAAGGGTTTTTAATAAAAATCTGATGTAAATCTTAATAATTTCATCAATTACAACTTGAAATGTTGAAATAATGCTGCAAAACCAGCTTTTAAGATCTTCAACCTTGAAAACAAAAGCAAACAACAAATTTGGAAAGAGCACCAGTAGATAACAAGCATATAGAATGATATCAAACAAATAACAAAACTGAATATCAATTTTGCAATTTGGCGGCATTGTATATTTAATCTATACTACTATCGAAAAGAAAAACGGTCCGTGAAAGCCATATATGTATGCGCCGGCGTACTTACATTCCCCGATAATTTTTAGAGCAACGGCGGATATATAGATGGCATTCAGGGACCTTTTTTGTTTTCGATAGTACTATTACTATGGATTCCAACCTACAATGTTGGCGGCCACCGAATAAAAAACTGCAATTCCAATGATGAGATGAAATAGTAGGTATTATCAATTAACAGTGGCGGTCCTCAAAGCCATCTAATATATCCGCCAGCGTACTAACAATTACAGGTAAATGTTGGTACCCCGGTAGATATTGATGACTTTTGGCACAGTTACTATAATTGATAGTGCTATAGATTCCATATACAATGATAGTAATAAATTGGATCAGAAAGATAGCTCTGTGGTAGAATACTTTAGAATTATTGAAACCATCGATAGTTTTTCGATTGTTTTTTTAAACTATCGATGTACGCGATAGTTTTTTACTATCGATACTATCGATAGACTATCGATGTTTAAGCAAGACTAGTTCTACCGATCTCAACCAGTAGGTTGAATATTGGTATAACAATCGCTTCATGTAAACTCATGCTAAAGCAAGAAGCAATGGATAGAACAAATTATAGGTGGAACAATATCACTAAGTGTGTGGCAGCAAAACAGATATGGCCAGAACTAGATCCAAAACGCACAAGACATTTGTTATCCATAACCAGATTGCAAGTTAGCTCCGTAATCAATGTCATCACCGGACATTGTCTGATAGGAAGACACGCCATTAGACTTGGCGTTTCCTCTAATGACTTCTGCAGAAGTTGCTTAGATGAGGAGGAGGAGGAGACAGTCAAAGAAAACGGCATCTAGGAAAATATTTTCTTGGTGATCCAAGCGATCAGGCGAACACAGATCCCCTGCATCTGCTGCGCTTTATCAAAAGCTCCAAATGGTTTTGTTAAGTGAGGTACTCCCTCGCACAATTTTGATGGTATCACAATGAACCTTATATTGGTCTAAGTGTGTCGGTTGTGTTCCTGACAGCTATTTTAACCTAACCTAAGCTAAGAACCAAGTTCGAAGGGCAGAGGCTGGTTTCTTGTATCGATTGCCCCAAAACCACCATCCAGGTCTCTCAGATTAAAGGAGACATTCAAAGTCTGACTGTAGAGACTACTCTTAACGGAAAAAACATGTGGCTACCATCGACACCAGTGCCACAGCCTACAGAACACGTCCAGACCTGGTAAAGACGACGTGGCTTCATAACACCGCAATAGCTACCGTCTAATAATCGAAACCGGAGAAGCAGCAGAAGCTTGGAGTGATCCTGGATAACAAGCTTCTTTGGTCTAAACATCGTCGGCTGAGTTCTATCTTGTTCAATAGGCCATTTTTCACGAAATTGAGTTAGGGTATGCAGTCTTCATAATTTGGGGGCGCTCTTTCGTTTGGCGCAAACCCTTTTGTTCTATCTCTTTTAGTTTTCAAGCTATGGAAAACTGCTTTGTTCAATAGGACACATTTCGAACTGTTTTGGGTGTTATTTTTGTTCAATAAACCACTTTTGATTCGTTCTGTATTACGTTGAACAATACAAGTTTAAAAAACGACTTCCTTATTGATTTTAATTTATAACTTTTTTAAAAGAAAAGAAAAACATCTAGTGTGACTTGTTTTAAAACTAAAATTGTCTACGCTTGCAGAAAAAATTTACTTCCAAACAGTAATCTTCAAATATAATAAAAAAATTTCGACCTGAACCTTAAAAATCGATTTCCCAACATTTTGAAAATTGGGCATTGAGCAAGATAGAACTCAGCCGACGACATGTCGAGTCTAAAACTACTAAAGCACTGTCAGTCTTCTGGCAATGTAAAGGTGCCTTTGGCAAGACATGGGGTCTTTCACCGAAAGGGGTCCTTTGGATCTATACGGCTATGATAAGACCAATCATCTGTGCCTCAGTTGTTTGGTAGAATAAGCTCTCTCGAAAACACATTATTGCCTCGTTTGCCAAACTTCAAAGAACTGTTTGTCTTGGTGTTACTGTGGCCTTCCCCTGCTCACCGGGAGCTGCTCTCGACTCACTGCTTAATCTTCCTCCCCTTGATACCTACATCATGGGGTGTACTCTCAAGACCATTTCTCGTTTAAAGCGATGTGGTCTCTGGCACAATTCGCACTGGAGCTTTGAGGAGCTCGCAAACAGCATATCTTTTTGACTCACGTCAAATGGATATGCCCTCTGACACGATGATTCCAAGGCTCAAACTGTTATTCAGTCAACTTTCCTTCGGTTCAGGACTGGTTCGCTCCAGAATTTGAGCCTGGAAGGAACTGTTACCGTATCTTCACAGATGGCTCCAAAACCGACGAGGGTTCTGGTGCTGGTGCGTTTGTTGAGAACGACGACATACTGCACTCATCTTTGGGATCATACGCATCCGTTTTCCAAGCGGAGGCTTATGCTATCCTTATGGCCTTGAGCAACGTGACGAACAATGAATGGACGGGCAAAAGTATCTGTGTTTGCAGCGACAGCCAAGCAGTGCTTAAGGCCCTTCTCAACCCTCTAACCACTTCGAAAGTGATCCAGGAATGCAAGAGCTCTCTGAATGCTTCTTCTTCTTCTTTCCATTTCCGGCGTTACGAGTAGTGATCTTGAAGCGATCACAACTCTCCCACTTTTCTGCTTCACACTAGTGATCCGCCTGTGGGGTACGCCGCGTTGGCCTCAGAAAGCGTCGGCAAGCCTCCCGGTTTTGGATTGTTCCATGTCTGAGGCCAACCAAATGCTGCTGTTTTTGCATTTGCTTGTACCAGGAGTGTTTTGGCCTGCCTTTTCTTTTTCGTCGCGAATTAGCTCTCTGAATGCTATCGGATGATTAAATTCCTTGAGTCTCATTTGTTTTCCGGGCCATCACGGCATGACTGGAAATGAGATCGCCAAAGAACTTGCTAGGCAGGGATCTCAAACAGCTTTCTCAGGACCTGAACCGTCGCTAGGTCTGCCAGCGTCCTCAGTGAGGGCTTCAATCAACGATTGGATCTGTGAAGAGCACAACCGTAGATGGCATGCCTCCATTGGATGCAGACAAACCAAGCGTATGCTCCCCAACGTAAATAAGAAGACTTCAGCATTTTTTCTAGCTCGTAGCAGAAAAGACTGTAGAAAGCTTATTGGCGTTGCCAGTGTTTAAATGTGTTAGGCTTAAGTGATAAAATACTCTGTGAATCTTGTGGAGAAGATGAGGACACCGCAGAGCACTGCCTCTGTGAATGTCCTGCTTTTTCTCGCATGAGGTTACATATACTCGGTGCACACATGGTGAGAGCTGGTACCTTAGGCTCCTTATCATGGCAGCGTCTTTTGGCTTTTCTCCGAACATCTGGAAAGCTATAAAAAATAGAAGGTTGCTAGCTGGTAGTACAATGGACCGGCATTTAGGTCTGAGTGCTCCAGCTAGTAGTTTAAAAACTTCCAACAGAATATAAAAAAAACCTTCAACTGAATCCAGAAAAATGTATTTGTATTTGTATTTGGTGGTATTTGTGACACATCATCTCTTCCCAAGGAGTGAAGACTGATCCTGAAAAAGTCAAAAATTGGCCAACACCAAAGAACAAACATCAACTCCGAAGCTTTCTTGGCCTTGTCACATATTACCGACGTTTTGTTAAGAAATTTGCTGCAGTTGCAAAGAGTTTGCATCAGCTCACCGTAAAAGGAAGCAGTTTAAATGGTCAGGTGAGTATGAGAAATCTTTCCTGGAACTCAAATACCGCCTCTGTAACGCTCCAGTGCTGGCACATCCAACACCTAACGAAACATTCATCATCAACGTTGGAGTCGGGGCGGTACTACCTCATGTGAGTGATAGCGAAAAAAAACTACAGCAAGGTCCTCTCGAAACCCGAAAGAAACTACTGCGTGACCAGAACTCCAGAAGGGAACTGCTAGCTCTTATCTTGGCAACAAAACACTTCCATAAGTACATTAATGGACAGAAATTCCTTCTGCGGACAGACCATGGTGCTCTGAACTGGCTGTTGAACTTCAAAAATCCAGAAGGTCAAATCGCAAGGTGGATTGAAAGACTGCAGACTTATAACTATCAGATTCAACACCGCAGAGGAAAGCTGCACTCTAACGCCAACGCATTATCTTATCCCGAAGACCTTGCAGAGTGGATTGCAAGCATTGTAGGCAGCAAGAAGACAAAGAAAATATTACCGCTCAGCGACTAAGAGCTGACCCCATATGCGGATGGAGCAATGAGGAAGTGAGGACAGCTCAACAGGAGGATCCAAATATCGAACCCATTCTCGCATGGAAAGAAAACGAAGAGAAACCTGAATGGGGAGACATTTCAGACAGGAGTCCAGTTCTCAAAGCCTATTGGGCACAGTGGGACTCACTTTTTAAGCAAGAAGGCGTCCTCAGGCGTAGATGGGAATCCGCTGACGGTAAATCATATGTGATGCAGCTGATCGTACCGTAATCGAAAGTCAGTGAAGTTCTTCGGGAGATGCATGACGGACCTTCAGGAGGCCACCTGGGAGTTAACAAAACACTGGAGAAGGTGCGACATCGGTTCTACTGGTTGCATGCTAGAGATGACGTGGAGAAGTGATGCCGAACATGTGACAAGTGTGCTGCAACCAAAGGAACTGGTAGAAAGATTCAAGGTAAGATGCATCAGTACAACGTTGGATCGCCTTTTGCGAGGATTGCAGTAGATATGGCTGGGCCTTTTCCAGAGACCAATCCTGCAAACAAGTGCATTCTGTTTGTAATGGACTACTTTAGCAAGTGGCCTGAGTGATATGCTATTCCAAATCAAGAAGCCAAAACGGTGGTCGACCAGATTGTATTTATCTGGGTGAGCAGGTTTGGCGTACCTTTGGAACTCCATGAGGTAAACATGTTCGAATTGTTTTTACACTTTTCGAGCACATCAGATCATTATTTACTTCTCAACGGATTTCATGAGGTAAACATGTTCGAATTGCTTTTACACTAAAACATTTAAGTTGCAGAGAGACTACAAGTTAACACCTAACACACCACAAGAATGCATGACATCCGCTCCCACGATTGTGCTACACGCGCTGTCTAATTCCCGCTGATGCAAACATTATCAAAAGCCAAACATTATCAAAAGCGCATTCCAGCACGTAGACATGGCGTAAGAGAAGAACACCTGTGGGAACAGGTAGCAAGCCGTGGGGTTAGCTCTTAGCTCATATTGTTATTATATTGTATTGTAAGTTAGTTCTAGTTTGGTATCAGAATAAAGAGGTTCGCCTCTAATAAAGTTTTTAAAAACACAATTAAACGTGAAGTGAATTAATTGGCGCCCGAGCAGATTTGATATTGCGTTCAAGAGTAGATAGTTGAACAGTTGAAAGTAAATAATTAACCCTAGTTTACAAATTGGGGTCCATTTGGACCCCAGAGCATGTTTGAACACTCATAACTTTTTTGTTTTTCATTTTTTTTAAATGGGATTTTTACTCAGTGAACAAAATTCAATTTTTTATTCATTTCTTAAGTTGAAACGATTACCAGATGTTTACAGATTTTTCTGCGATTTTTTTGTGAAAAGTTATCAAAAGCCAAACATTATCAAAAGCGCATTCCAGCACGTAGACATGGCGTAAGAGAAGAACACCTGTGGGAACAGGTAGCAAGCCGTGGGGTTAGCTCTTAGCTCATATTGTTATTATATTGTATTGTAAGTTAGTTCTAGTTTGGTATCAGAATAAAGAGGTTCGCCTCTAATAAAGTTTTTAAAAACACAATTAAACGTGAAGTGAATTAATTGGCGCCCGAGCAGATTTGATATTGCGTTCAAGAGTAGATAGTTGAACAGTTGAAAGTAAATAATTAACCCTAGTTTACAAATTGGGGTCCATTTGGACCCCAGAGCATGTTTGAACACTCATAACTTTTTTGTTTTTCATTTTTTTTAAATGGGATTTTTACTCAGTGAACAAAATTCAATTTTTTATTCATTTCTTAAGTTGAAACGATTACCAGATGTTTACAGATTTTTCTGCGATTTTTTTGTAAGAACCCGTCCACCCGAACTGGGGTCCATTTGGACCCCAGTACTGAAATTCTATGAAAAATCATATTTTTTCTAATAAATAATTACTTTATTTTAAAAGCAGCCTAGTTTATGTTTAGAACGATTTAACTTGAAGTTGTGGGCAGTTTCGGGAGACAATTAACACATAAGGTTCTAGTGTGGCAAGGGCAACAACATCTCCCACATCCATCGCAGGTGGTTCTGGTTTTCTTGTCATCTGCTCTTGGGCAAAGGTGACATCTGCTTCTTTTACAAGAGAACCTTTCAGGGACTGTTGGTTGTTTTTCCTGAACTCTCCCCAAAATACAGAGAGCATCCAATGCAGATTTTTCAATGCCAGATTGTGTTGCAGGTTGGGAACGGTTATTCAATTCTGACTCAACCAGTTACTCCGCTAGTTCGATGAGTTTATCACTTCTGTACAAAGTTTTGTTTCTTATAGGTGGATTGAAGTGTCGAAAAATGATAACAGTTGCTAGGGCTGCTACGTCCAGTAAGTTGTAGAATACAACCATCGGCCAGCGATTTGTTTTGCGTGTACATGAATAAATTGAGACCATTTGGTCGAATACATCGACTCCACCTTTGGTGCGGTTATAATCCAGTATCATTGCAGGCTTACTTTGATGACCGGAAGTGGCTTTCTCACAGTTATGTTGTGTTGATAGCAATACCACTTGTTTGTTTTGCTTCGGAACATAACTCACCAACGCCATTTTTCCAGAAAATCCAAAAATGGATGAGTGGACTGGACGATACTGCTTTTTGTTATTGACCTTTACAGGCTCATTCTGCTCGTCAAGAACCTACTTCGCTACAAAAGGTCTACACAAATCTCTTTTGTTTTTCCGAATCGTGCCAAGATTAGTGATCTTCTTATCCAGCAACTTCAATGCCAAATCCACCGACGTAAAGAAATGATCAATAGTGAGGTTGCGTCCAGAATTGAAATATGAGGCATCAATGACATCAGCACATCATATCCACGACCAAGTCCTGTACTTTGGTCAGAGCTACCAGTGTAGGTAGAAACATCAGTGGATAGCCCTTTGAGCTTTCACTAAGCCACCTAAACTTCAAGCCATATATGGCAGGCTTGATTGGCATGTATTCAATAAATTCAATCCTTTTCAGGTCATAAAATTATTTGATGACCTGACCAAACTGAACTAATGACTATTTTTTTTGAGATAGGCATACCTGCCAGGAACAATTGATGTGGATGAATTTTACAATCAGTAATTACGTACAAAAGACATATCGAAAAGGATAAGCGGGAATCCCAGATTTGCGAAATTAGGCAATTTTCATCGTTTTTGAAATTGAAAAATTTTATTGCTGACCTCCTGCATACCTGCATAATGACATCTCTGCTTAAATTTCTTTATCCCTGCTATATATAATACTTAGAAACAATTCATACAATAGCCAGAAGAACTATAACTGAACAATATAAGTCAGAAATCAAAAAAATTTCGAAGAAAAAATCGTGGGGTCCATTTGGACCCCAGTTCGGGTGGACACGACTTTTGCCGGTTTGTAAACGAGGGTTAAAAAAAAAAAAAAAAAGTTAAGAATTCTTTTCGCGACCGTGAAAAAGTGTGCGAGTCAATAGTGCGCGACGATAGTTAGTGCAAAAGAAGACGAAAAGAAATAATAAAAAGATCAGAAATACCTGTATGGGAAGACATAATAAGAAAAGAAAACCAAGGAAGAGTACCTTAGTCACCGTAGGAACTAGAACTCCCCACTGGAAAAAGGGAATTAGACAGCGCGTGTAGCACAATCGAGGGAGCGGATGTCATGCATTCTTGTGGTGTGTTAGGTGTTAACTTACATACTGAAGGTAATGAAAATAGCGGATACAAGGCATTGGAAATGTAGATAACCTGGGGCCTGTTTCATAGATAATACATTACAAACATCATACACATCATACACTAAAATCGCTCACGTACATTACACACATTTTTCTGTTTCATAGATTCCATTGGAAAGAATGTATGATAGAATACTTGAATGTATGTAGTGTATTATTTTGACGTTTCGCAATTGTTCACAGTTCGGTGTTATTTTGATTTTGATTTTAATTGAATGCAATTATTTGCAATCGGATTTTTTCTGAAAAAGTAAAGAAATATTAGCTATGGATGTAATTTTTGTCGATCGAGATTTAATATTTGATGGTGATAATTTATTAGAAGTGAGTGAAGGATCTGTAAGGCGCCAAAGAACTTTTTTAGCCGGAGTGAACTTCAACTTAGAAGACCTTTACTTTGTGGAGAAATTTCGGATGTGCACTATATGCGTAGAAGGTGGAATACGTATTGCAGCGTTTGGGAGGATTTCTTATACATCCAACCAATTGCAATGAAGCTTTAACGCCATTGCAACAGATTTTATTAACACTGCATTGGTTAGGCAATGGAAGCCAATATCATGGTGTAGGAAATATGCACGGAGTTTCGAAAGCATCTGTTTGTCGTTGTGTGAATAAAGTTTGTACACTCTGTGCTATCAACAGCAACTTTCCGGGATCAGTACATGATAGCCGTGTGCTACACTGCAGTAGGTTTTATGAAAAATGGAACGATGAACATTGGCGTCCATTCCCTGGTGCTATTGTTATTGGTGACTCAGCCTATCCGTTGAGGAAGTGGCTTTTTGCTCCAAATGTTCCAGTGGTCATTGAAGAAGGAAGAGCAAGAGATCGTTTTGTCTCCAAATTGAAAGAAACCAGACAGGTTGTTGAATGCAGTCTCGGCCAACTAAAAGAAATCTTTCCATGTTACGCGTGTGTTACTCTATACAACATACGAAAGAGAATGTGTACCATGAGTTATATTCATTATTGGAATATGAACCTGAAAATCAAACGAATGATGAAAATGCTGAGGACAATGTAACAAATGATAGAGAAGCTTTGCAAGAGTTAAGAAATTATATTAACTTTTTTAATAGGAACCTAGAGAACTAAATTCGTGTGTTTTTTAAAATAAAAAACCAAAACAAATTTTAATGAGAAGCTTTTTTTTTATGGAATTCTTTTTTACAAATTTTAACGTTTTTTAAGGATTGTCTTCATCTGAAGACGTTACGTAAATAGTTTTAGTAAACTTGGAGGGAAAGAAACCAGACAGGTTGTTGAATGCAGTCTCGGCCAACTAAAAGAAATCTTTCCATGTTACGCGTGTGTTACTCTATACAACATACGAAAGAGAATGTGTACCATGAGTTATATTCATTATTGGAATATGAACCTGAAAATCAAACGAATGATGAAAATGCTGAGGACAATGTAACAAATGATAGAGAAGCTTTGCAAGAGTTAAGAAATTATATTAACTTTTTTAATAGGAACCTAGAGAACTAAATTCGTGTGTTTTTTAAAATAAAAAACCAAAACAAATTTTAATGAGAAGCTTTTTTTTTATGGAATTCTTTTTTACAAATTTTAACGTTTTTTAAGGATTGTCTTCATCTGAAGACGTTACGTAAATAGTTTTAGTAAACTTGGAGGGTGGCAGATCTAGTCTCATCTCGATTTCTCTGCATTCCAGTTGCTTTTGATAGTAGCTTATCTTGAGAAGCTTTGTCCTAAGAATCTCTTTTTTTCAGAGCAATCAGAAATTGTTCTTTTTCGTTTGTGGTGTGATGATGACGCTGGTTGGCTCTCTTGGGATGGAAGTAGTAGTGGAGCCGTTTCCATTTGGCCTTGTGCAATTTCAGTTCGGCTTGAGGCCGATGTAATGCCATCGGTTTAATTGCCACCCATGCCATACACTACCTAAAAAAGCGAAATATTTATTTTACATAGAAATTTGATTTTTCTCGTTTTTTTCATTCTACGAAGCTTAATCTGTAATAGAAATACGCTAGAATTGTGGTCTTTAAATTAAGTACGTAACACAAATTACAGAACAAACTTTACACAACAAAAACATACCAAGGAAGTACGACGCCAATTCTGCCATGTTGTCTTCCTAAACTTTTCCCCCATCGCTGTCAGGAGCTATCAAACCATCAGCCTTATTATGAGTTTCACGTGAACTAATTTCCCTTGAAAAAGATCCCATTTCACTTTTCCCTTATTATGAGTTTCCGGGGTAAAATTTTCCATATTCGCAAAAATTCTCTTATTATGAGCTATTTTCCCCGTGAAATGTGAAAACGTTGAGAGCAATGACGGGAAATTGGATGCAACTGAACGTGGTCTTTTTTCGAAGTGGACTTTTTGATTCTAAGTGGAATTTTGTTCAGGGGAAACTCATAATAGCTTATTAAATTCCGGGCGAACAAAAATGTTCCGGGCGAAAAGCTGTTCACGTGAAACTCATAATAAGGCTGCATAAGATTCGGCTAAATGTGCAATTTTAATCCACCCCTCTGCCATATCGGCTTTTGTTGTTGTTGTTGTTCCCATAAATTTAGAGAACAACAAATCCTTCTGCGCCAACATTTCTTGCAGGACCAAAAGTTGAAGTTCTTTATCTGACTAAATAACAAAAACACAATATTTTATTATCCATTACTATTTTCGCATCGATTTAATACATACTTTTTTGTATTTTCGCTTTAATGTACTCATTTTGATTAAAATAAACTTACTTACATCAACAACGATCACTGTTTCAAATGTATCACGAATTTACAGTTAAATGTATGACACCAATGTAGCAAAAAAATCTATGAAACAGAAATTGTATCATACATTCTTGGAATACTTCCAGTAAATTCTCCGGTCATACATCGATGTATGACAATGATCATACATTCGTTTCTATGAAACAGAAATGATACATTGCAAATGTCAAAATCATACATTGTATGTAATGTATTATCTATGAAACATGCCCCTGGGTTCAATTTTATATCAGCTGGTGGAGAAAGTTGATGAACTGAAGTACAGAGAAGAAGCAAAAGCTTCGGTACATAGAGCAGTGTACAGTCGCTTGGACCACAATTTGATGCGAAAAAACTATTTTCATGATTAAAACAGTGTTCAGGTTACATCAATGATGATGAAGTTGGGAGGAGAAATTATAAATCTGAATTACATACCACATAGGGAAGATCTACCATGTCCTTGTGATCTATGCAACAGGAGAGAATGAGAAGATGTCTTACATTTCATTGGGAAATGTAAAATATTAAGTGAAGTGAGGCGTCATGCATTCGGAAAAAACTACCTTTCGGACGAAGATAGTATAATGGAGTTAAACGAGCTGAATGTGGAAAAACTTTTTAATTTAGTCAAAAATGCGCAAACTTTTAGGAATAAAATAAAGAGTAGGAACTTTTGATAACTTATTTATTGTAATTCTTAAATGATCTACAGCGATCATGAATAATAGTTGATCGGGCAGACGGCATAATGCCATGCATTATGTTTTTGTATTATTTTAAAGCAGTAAAAAATTAATTTGAATAAATAAAAACTATCCAATCTAATCTAAACGAATAAAAGTAGTAAAATTCAACTGAAAGAAAAAGTATTATTATTTTGAACTAAGCGCACGTTACAATATCTATAGAATTTGAAGGATGTGTCAAAATATTCAGATGATTGAATTCTTTCATTGAGCCAAGTTTTAGTGAGAGCAATAAAAACATACTGTAACGTGCGCTTAGTTCGCAAAAAATAAAACTTTTCCTTTCTTTACTTTGATTCTATTACTTTTATTCAATATCTACTTTCGGTATACAACTCGACTAATAATCACGTTTATTCAATATTCACACTATAACTTTCTAAATAAAACTGACTTCTGGTTGCGTCAGCTCCCTCTTTATATAGAAGTGGGAAACATCGAGAGCTTTCTGGTAGTTTTGCTATGAACCATGATGTCTAGACAAGTTCCCCTCCCGGTATATTTCTGCACACACACACACACTCACAACCAACGTCTTCCATTATACCATTCCATTATAGTGTTGCCACTTTTGTTTTCGGTTGAACGTTTTCGATTAGGAAATTGGTATTAATGTTGGGTGTACATTACACTGCCCCCTCCTTAAGATTGTTCGTCCTGAATAATTCCATCTGCAGCCTCGCCACTATATCGATGCAGCCGGTCACAATGAACAACTTTTAACTTGCCTCTTAGTCCTCTTTGGATGCGGTAAACCACGTCGTTAATCCTCGTGACAACAGCATAAGGACCTTCCCAGTTTTGCTGAAGTTTCGGTGACAATCCCTTTTGACGATGAGGATTATAAAGCCACACACGATCTCCTGCTTGGAATCCTGCCGTTGTCGCTTTTGTGTCGTACCGTGTCTTCATCCGGTCGCTGTAGGTTTTCATCCGTTCCCTTGTTCTTTTATGGATGTCAGCGAGTCTCTCCTTGAGGTCGTCTACATACTCGTTTGTGTCCTGTGGCTCCTCTGTGGGGCACCCAAATTTAAGTTCGCTGGGCAGCCGCATGGTTTTCACGAACAGGATGTCAGATGGTGTTTGTCCTGTCGAGCTATGTACTGCACTTCTATAGGCCATCAGGAATAGCGGTACGTGCCTATCCCAGTCTCTTTGGTAGTCGCCTACGACCTTGGTGAGGAGTTCTTTCAAGGTCCGGTTGAATCTTTCTACCATCTTATCAGATTGTGGATGAAGCGGTGTGGTTCTCGTCTTCTTAATGCCAAGTAGTCCGCACACTCCTTGGAAGATGTTTGACTCAAAGTTCCTCCCTTGTCGGAATGCAGTTCCATAGGCACGCCAAACCTACTCACCCAGTTAAACACAATCTGGTCGACCACCGTTTTGGCTTCTTGATTTGGAATGGCATACGCCTCAGGCCACTTGCTAAAATAGTCCATTACAATCAGAATGTACTTGTTTCCAGCATTGGTCTTTGGAAAAGGCCCAGCCACATCTACTGCAATCCTCGCAAAAAGCGATCCAACGTTGTACTGATGCATCTTACCTTGAATCTTTCTACCAGGTCTTTTGGTTGCAGCACACTTGTCACATGTTCGGCACCACTTCTCTACGTCATCTCTAGCATGTAACCAGTAGAACCGATGTCGCACCTTCTCCAGTGTTTTGTTAACTCCCAAGTGGCCTCTAGAAGGTCCGTCGTGCATTTCCCGAATAACTTCACTGACTTTCGATTGCGGTACGATCAGCTACATCACATATGACTTACTGTCAGCGGATTCCCATCTTCGCCTGTGGACGCCTTCTTGCTTATATAGTGAGTCCCACTGTGCCCAATAGGTTTTGAGAACTGAACTCCTGTCTGAAATGTCTCCACATTCAGGTTTCTTTTCGTTTTCTTTCCATGCGAGAATGGGTTCGATATTTGGATCCTCCTGTTGTCCTCACTTCCTCATTGCTCCATCCGCATATGGGGTCAGCTCTTAGTCGCTGAGCGGTAATATTTTCTTTGTCTTCTTGCTGCCTACAATGCTTGCAATCCACTTGGCAAGGTCTTCGGTATAATGCGTCGGCGTTTGAGTGCAACTTTCCTCTGCGGTGTTGAATCTGGTAATCATAAGTCTGCAGTCTTTCTATCCACCTTGCGACTTGACCTTCTGGATTTTTGAAGTTCAACAGCCAGTTCAGAGCACCATGGTCTGTCCGCAGAAGGAATTTCTGTCCATAGATGTACTTATGGAAGTGCTTTGTTGCCAAGATAAGAGCTAGCAGTTCCCTTCTGGAGTTCTGGTCGCGCAGTAGTTTCTTTCGGGCTTCGAGAGGACCTTGCTGTAATATGCCACCACTTTCTCTTCGCCATCATGCACTTGGAATAGTACCGCCCCGATTCCAACGTTGCTTGCATCAGCGTCGATGATGAATGTTTTGCCAGGTGTTGGATGTGCCAGCACTGGAGCGTTACAGAGGCGGTATTTGAGTTCTTGAAAAGATTTCTCACACTCACCTGACCATTTAAACTACTTCCCTTTTTCGGTGAGCTGTTGCAAACTCATTGCAACTCCAGCAAAGTTTTTAACAAAACGTCGGTAATATGTGGCAAGACCAAGAAAGCTTCGGAGTTGATGTTTGTCCTGTGGTGTTGGCCAATTTTTGACGGAGTCGACTTTTTCAGGATCAGTCTTCACTCCTTGGGAAGAGATGATGTGTCCCAAATACTTAACTTCGGTTTTGAAAAGTGCACATTTTTCCGGATTCAGTTTAAGGTTAGCCTCTCGAAGTCTCTGAAACACGGCTTTTAGGTTCTTGCAATGTTGGTCAAATGTTTTCCCGTAAACAATGACATCGTCCAAGTAGACTAGACAAGCTTTCCACGTCAGTCCTTGAAGAACGCACTCCATCAAACGCTCGAATGTTGCCGGAGCGTTGCATAGCCCAAACGGCATAACTTTGAACTGCCAGAGCCCATTACCTGTAGAAAACGCCGCGCCGTCTTTTCTCGATCGTCAGGGTGGATGTCAACTTGCCAATATCCACTTTTCAAGTCCAGCGTCGAGAACCACTGGGCTCCCTCCATGGCATCCAGGGTATCACTGATTCTGGGCAGGGGATAGCTGTCCTTCTTAGTCACATCATTCCGTCTTCCGTCTTTCTTTTTCACTAGCACCACTGGTGACGCCCAAGGACTTTTGGAGTTTTCGATAAGACCGTCCTTCTTCATTGTTGTTATCATTTCCTCAACCTCAACTTGTTTGGCCAGCTGAAGGCGTTTTGCGGGTTGACGAATCGGTCTTGCATCTCCTGTGTTGATGCGATGCTGCACCAACTGTGTACTACCATATTGCCCTTTTGACGTTGAGAAGATGTCAGTGTACTCTTGTAGGAGATTTTCAGCCATCCTTGTTTGTTGGTGATCAAGGTTGGATGAATTCAATATTCTAGCTTTGATGGTCTGGAGCTCCTCCGGAGTTATAGTTTTTCTCGGGGCTTCATCAGTGATCTTCGTAATTGCTGCAACCGATTCGCAACGTCCAACGACTTCTCCTTTCTTCAACCTTACATCGTATGGTCTGGTATTTAGTTATCGTACTGGGACCATATTGTTTTTCGGTGCTACCAGTGTTTTCCCAATGAAGACGCTTTGGGAGGAACACTCTGGGTCTGGTTCCACCATGAGGTATCGAAGCCTTCCAAACTCACCTTCCAGTTCTGTCCAAACGAACACTTCAGAAGAAGGAGGCAAAATCAGATCTTCCGTGATGACAGTCCTCAGTGTTGACGTATTTTTATTTGGAATTTCTTTATTTTGGTATCTCAAAACTTGATTACCGATATCCAAAATAACTCCGTGCTGTTTCATAAAGTCGATTCCAATGATGCACTCGTCACATATATCTGCCACCAGGAATTGATGAGTAAACACTAGATCGGCCAGTCGGATCTTAAGACACACTTCTCCATATACTCTTGCTGCTTGTCCTGTTGCGGTTCTTAGACGGTAGCAATTGGTGTTATGAAACCACGTCGTCTTTACCAGGTCTCAACGTACTATGGATGCGTGGTACCGGTGTCGATGGTAGCAACATGTTTGTTCCCGTTAATAGTAGTCTCCAGTCAGACTTTTGTTGTCTCGTTTGGTCTGAGAGACCTGTATGGTGGTTCTGGGGCCATCGATACAAGAAACCAGCCTCTGCCCCTCGAAGTTGGTTCTTACTCGTTTCCCTAATGGGGAAACGGGCTGATAGGCAATGCTGGTGTTGTTGTTACCTTGCTCTGGGTTGGATCTCTTGCTTCCACAATGTTGACAACCGGCTTTATTTGGTGGTAGTCGGCATTGACGCTGTAAGTGCCCGGTCTTGTTGCAGTTCCAACATCTTGCTAGTCCGCTCCACTGGTTCTTTTGTATTTCAGCTCTTTAGGACGAGCATTCTTCGACTATGGCTTCTCTAGGTCCATGTACTCCATGAGAAGCCTGTTCTATGCTGCTTGAATTGTCAATGCGAATGCTAAAGTTTCAGAAAGAGTACGTGTTCTAGCAGTTCGCACAGACCTCTGAAGATGTATATCGGAAATGGCACAAACGAAGGACTCAACAGCAAGCTGGTTGATGGTTTCTTCTCCAGCATCTGGGTATGCCAGGTGAACCAGTCTTTCGACGTCCGCTTGGAGCTGCTGTAGACTTTCACCCCTTTCCTTTCACTCTGTTATTAAGTTGGACTCGGAAGACTTCTTTCAAGTGGCTATCGCCAAAGCGTTTATCTATAGCTGCCACGAGAGAACTGAAATCACCGCTCTTACCAGCTGGAACTGTTTGAAGTAATTCAGCTGCCGGTCATCTAAGTCAGTGCTATGTAAGTCAATGCTATGTACTTTAGGGTGGAGTTTTTTTTTAAACTTTACTACTCCTGTATCACCAATCGATGATCGTCATTCTTAGGGGCATACAAAAAAAAATTTGAAGTTTCTGAGTTAACATCTTAAGGTGTCGCATCAAATTTCAAAGTTAAAGAAAATATTAAAACTTATTTTTTTTATAGTTTTTAATTGAGACAAACTATTTATCAAAATGAAAATACAGATGCTTGAAATTAAGTATTGTTTTCATAAATAAACAAAATATAATTTATAAAAGCATTTTAACATTCGGAAGCTGTAGCTACAGACTCTTCTTTTTGCTTAAAAAATTGTGACTTTGTGTCAAATGCTGTTATGTCCTGCCTTGCCTTTATCCTCGTGCGAATGAATCCATCTTTTGCCTCTGGTCCACAAAAAGATGAAGAAGCCTCAGTATCGAGCTTGACACACAGTTCTATTGCCTGAGTGTGGCAAGGATACTTTTCGATTTTAAATAATTTGTCTCCTTAAGAAATAGTACTTGAAATTTCGGCGTCACTATATTTCATTGTCTTAGGAGGTTCTATTATTTTTTCATTTACCCAAACAATCAAATCATAATAATTCGATGCATATATTTTAAGATTTGGGAGTTGAAATTCTCTTACTTTCTTTTCTCTCCTTTAAGACTCTGCGAAGTCCTAGTTCCCTTATGTGAGACTCATCATCTTGTAACATTGCTAATAGTATGTTTTCTGGATGTGCAAAGATGGAATTTCTCTAAATAGTTTTATTACAACGCTTTTTAGGTCATCCGGTAAATGCAAACACCTTTGAATCATGTTAAACATATGAATTGGACCATATTTGCATGATGGTTTCGTTTTTATATCAAACCAAGTTGGGGCATAGAATCTCATTATGAAAATTGAAAGATGTTTTAAAGATTTAGAAGGTTTCTATGTTTCGACATATAAACGAAGAATTCTATTAGCGCAAGTCAACCAACGTGAATGTGCAGGTTTACCAGGATCTTTGCTGGCTAAGTTTTGTGGGACCGAACCTATCGAAATGGCAGAGCATATTTCATATAAATATTTTTGATCAGTGCTAAGGGTATTAGTATTCAAATCCGGTAATTCTATGGGAATGTGTTCGAACACCTGTATTTGAAACTTTTGGCATTTTTCTAACACTTTCCCTATGGTCCCAGAAAAACTGTAGGGTCATGTAGTTGTATCATCAAGGCTGGTAAATAAATGACGAAGTGTTAGTTCGTTTGCATGAAACAAGCACACAATCCTTTGCAAAGGTCTTTGCAGATGTTTTTCTAATAAAGTTATGACTTCATTTTGTCCTGTATTCACAGCGGTACCGTCACATCCAATAGCTGCCAAATATTGCCAATATTCAAACTTTGAATCGATAAACTCAATTATATTTTTCACAATAGTCGAGGCTTTTCCAGAATCAACAGAAAGAAGCTAGATATATTCCGAACCAGGCTCCGAAATCATTGAAATATATTCTTCAGTAATATTATTCCGTTGTGAGATACCGCCACTTCATGAATAAAGTTTCATCTTTACGACCATCAAAGTAAATAGCCGTCAAAATTTGTTTACTCTCAAAGCTTTGTAAATCATTGCGTGCCTTTTTCCGCTTTCTACGTATTTTACTTCGATCTAGAGTCACCGACTAGCTTTCGAACCGATCACATCGTTTTCTTCCTCAGTCGTGTGCCTTTCTATTTCGCCTCTGCGCAAACGGTATCCCCCGTTATACCACTCATTCCTTATCAATAATATTTTTTATCTCGTTCGGTTGATCTTCATATTTTTGCTCTAAGTGTTTGACCCAAACAAAAACTAAAATGGGCCCAGGGCCCGAAAGGCCTGATGGGTGTCGTTTCAGGTCACTTGATCCTGATCTAGCCACCCAGCCAAACAAAAAGCAAAAAACAAACCAAATCCCACTCGATAAAAATTTCCCGATTCTCCCAAATATATTAAATAAAAATAATCCGAAATTTGTTGTGATGATATCCACAACCCAAGATAAGCCTTTATCATCCGTAAGCCCTTTTCTCTTAAAAAAAACAATAGACAATATCACCACAGAATACGAAAAAATATCTTTGTTGCGCGATAATAGCCTCCTTATCATGGCCAAATCGCAAACAAGTGCTGACAAATTTCTCAAGGTAAAAAACCTTGCCAATGTGTGTACAGTGGAAACAAAACTCCACGACCGCCTTAACTCCTCAAAAGGTATAGCCTACGCACCATGCCTTATCAATGTTTCCGAATTAGAAATTATAAGTGAGATGAAAAACCAAGGTGTTACTGATGTTTATAAGTTCACTAAGAACGACAATAATGGTAAGTTTAAACCATCGGGATTAATGTTATTTACTTTCGATTTATTTAACCCCCCTAAATCAATTGAAATCGGTTTCTATAACGCTCGTGTCACGGAATATATCCCAAATCCCATGCGGTGCAAAAACTGCCAACTGTTAGGCCATACAACTAAACGTTGCAATGGTATCACAAAGTGTGACACATGTAGTCTTCCACCACACTCCCCGGACGTATGCACCCGAACCATGTGCGCAAATTGTTCTCTTGATCACCCATCCTCGTCTAAAGACTGTCCGAAATATAGACAAGCAAAAGATATTTTGTCAATTAAGACAAGCAATAAATGCACTATAGGCGAAGCTAAACGCATGTATAAAGAGCGAAATCCCATTAACATCTCTGCTCCCACGTCGTCAAATATACCATATGCTGAGAAGCTTAAGCAAAATACAACAAATCAAAAGAATGCTCAAGTTTATGAAAAAACAACAAAAAACTCCGCTCAGAATACACTATCGCATACTCGCTCAGACAAAACAATTTCTGAAAGCATGTCAGATCCATCTACTCTTCCTCTCACATCATCTTCCTACATTCAAGCTATATCAAAAAGCTCTTCCGTAAACACAATCACCACAACCACGACTACACCTCCCAGTAATTTCTCTTTATCGCAATTAACAGAACCTCAATCTCTCTTACTACAAAAAATTACCGCATCAAAGCCACACTCTTCAAACTTCAACACAAACACTAATATTTCTAGAAACTCACAGCTACTGCTGCCTCACCTCCACAAGCCCCCATTATCGATTACAGCATGAATCAAACGGAAAATATTACTGATAACGATGATGATGATATGTAAAAATAAACCCCCTAGCCAAACCTCTGACTCTGCGACTCAGAGGCTAAATCATTTGAGCTCCACAGGGAGCTCCAATGATTTACCTTCTGGCTCGCGGAGTCTTTATCCTTTTAACAACCTAAATCAACAAAACACTATATTTTCACAACAAATACAATCACCTCAAACCACAAATTCAACTAAAAGCAAACACCCTTTTCCTGCTTCACGTAGAAAAAGTGCGTGCTGTCAAAATAAAACCTTATTTATGACGATTAATATACTCCAATGGAACATGAAAGGTTTTTTGAATAACTTGGATGAACTAAGTATTTTAATTAAGAACCAAAGCCCGGGTATAATTTCGTTACAAGAGACGCATTGCTCCTTCAATTTCGTTCCTATGGTTCCCAATAATTACGTAGGTTATTTCAAAAATCTCCCCTGTAACACAACCTCCAAGCAAGGAATAAGTTTGTTGATTAAAAAAAGTATCCCACATAAAATTCGACCTATTAGCTCAAACATTTTAACGCTAGCAGTAGACATAGAACTCCAGTCCAAAGTAACATACATTTGCATATATATCCACCCACAGAAAACGTTTTGCAAAAGTGACCTCGACAATATTATCAGTCAAACTGATTCTCCAGTGATTCTTGGCGGAGATATAAATGCATGGAACACTCTTTGGGGCTCACCAGTCACGAATAAAAGAGGTGAAATTTTTGAACAGTTTCTTCTCAGTGAAGATCTAGTTCTTTCAAATGACGGCTCCCCAACACACCTATCAACACATAACTCATTGACCCACATTGATATCACCTGCTGTTCACCCGGATTATACCCTATGACCACCTGGAAAACTTTATGTGATTTACATAACAGTGATCACTTTCCAATCATTTCATGTTTCAATCCCGGAATAACACGTTCAAAAACTACCCAAATAGCCAGGTTCAAAACTGATTTCGCAGACTGGACCAATTTTAAAAAAGTTGTAACAGATTATTTATCCGACAAGCCGATAGCGATAAGCACAAACAAAGAAGCTGCATTAATTCAAAAAGCAGTAAGAACCGCTGCAAACTCGTCGATCCCCCAAACAGCATCAAATAGTAAATCGCAGCCAAAATTCACTGTCCCATGGTGGAGTTCTACACTCTCGACGTTACGCAAAGAAAAAATGAAGGCATTGAAAGACTTCCAAAAGTCACTAACTCAATCTAATTTAGTTTTATACAAAAAAGCAAATGCAAAATTTAGGCGCGAACTCAAAGAAAGTAAATTAAAAAGCCTCGCCGAATTCACTTCTAGCATAAATCCCAAATCCACTACCACAAAAATTTGGCACAGCATCCGGCGACTTACTGGTAACCCGAACCCTCTTCCTATATCATGTATTCAGTCAAACAATACGGTGATAACAGACACAATTCAAATATGTAATATATTTTCTCAAACCTGGTCTGAATACTCAAAAGACACTAATTTTCCGATTCACTTTAAAACTAAAAAAGATGAATTTGCCATTAGTTACTCCTACAGACCAAACAAGAATATATTCGCTCAACGAATAGAAAAACCCGTCACCTTAGTTGAATTTGAATCGTGTTTGAGCAAAACCAAAGGTAAAACTCCTGGCAGAGATAGGATCTGTTATCCAATGCTTAAAAACCTACCTCTTGATATAAAAAAAAGACTTGTCACACTGTACAATAACATTCTGGAAACCGGTATTATCCCACAAAGTTGGAAAACTACAACGCTACTCCCAATACACAAGCGTAACAAGGACAAATTTTCAATAGATGGCTATCGCCCAATATCTCTCATATCTTGTACTTCCAAGCTTTTAGAAAAAATCGTTGCAAAACGGTTGATGTGGTTTGTCGAAACAAAAAAACTTATATCTCCCAACCAAGTTGCTTTCAAAGAAAATAGAGGATGTGTTGACGCACACCTTCACCTAGACTATTACATCTCTAAAGCGATATCCTCAAAAAACCATGTGTCAGTGCTATCCCTCGATTTTGAAAAAGCTTTCGACCGGATCGGTTTGCATATAGTCCTCAACAAGCTAAAAATGGGAAAACATGGGACGTTGGAACGAAGATATTTGGCTATGTCAGATCATTTCTAAAAAATAGAAAATTTTTCACAAGGGTTAACAATTCTTTTTCTAAATCATACTCCTTGGACAATGGAATTCCACAAGGATCTCCATTGTCGGTGGTATTATTTATAATAGCCTTTGATCAAATTTCAACTATATTAAATAACTACAAATTTTTAGACAGCTGCTTTTATGCTGACGACATTTATATATTAAGCAAAACTAATGATTTGAATATATGTAAAACTCAATTTAATAATGTGATCAATGATATCTTAGAGTGGTCGTCTATTTCAGGATCAAAATTATCATTAGAAAAATGTAAAATTCTTCACATCTGCAAAAAAATTAACTGTCCCGAACTTAATTTAAGTGTAAATAATGTACAAATTGAGAACGTTCATACACTCAGTATCCTAGGATTAATATTTAATAAAAAATTTACTTGGAAAGATCACTGTTTAAGTTTGAAAAAGTCCCTAGTTGCGAGAGTCAATGTCATTAAGTATCTAGCAAGTAATAAAAGTCATGTACATATCAATACATTATCATACGTCACAAAAATGTTAGTCTTAAGTAAAATAGATTATGCTTTATATATTTACGGCAATTCTCCTAAAACTACCCTTAAAATTATACAACCAACATATCATCAGGCAGTAAGGAGGAGCATCAACGCTTTCCCTACAACACCAATAAAAAACATGCTTGCAGAAGCTGGTCTCCCAACAGTCGAACAACGTTACGAAGAAATAACATCAAAGTTAATTGCTAAGCTGGTTTTCTCTAAAAATTCAGTTATTGACAAGGACGTCTGCCAATCCATTGGACACAAATGTAAAAAACGCATCCCGTCAATAATGAGTAAAATCCTCGACATAGCACAAGGTATGGAACTTCCAATAAAGAAACCACACAACTATACCCCATCTTACCCGCCATGGCACATAAAACATGAATCAATTTTGATGACTCTGGCCGATTACAGGAAAACAAATACCAACACCGCACTATACCGCTCTTTGTTTTCAGACACTGCATCAGAACTTAAATCGAATGGTTGGAAATTCGTTTTTACTGACGGCTCCAAAACACAAGACTATACATCGTTTGCGGTTACATTAGAAGATGGTTATATCCTAAGCATTGGCATCCTCCCAGAAATCGCATCCATTTTCTCAGCAGAAGCATTTGCAATTCTTCAAGCAACTAAGGCAACTATGAACCACAGTGGCAAATTTGTTATATGCTCCGACAGTATGTCGACCTTAAAAGCGATTAGCAACCCTAATAACAACACTGAAATAGTTTCCGCAATCAGAAACAAAATTGCTACGATGCCAAATAAAATAAAGCTTATGTGGACCCCCGGACATGTGAATATTCGTGGAAATGAGGAAGCTGATAAAGCTGCGAGTTCTGCTAAAGAAGCACCTGTATACCAGTTTAATGCTTTTACAAAACAAGATTTAAAAACGTGGATACATAAAAAGTTGAAAACCAATCAAAAAGATGTATGGGGCCAATACCACCATCATTACAAAAAAGTGAACCCAGACAAGTCACCAACAATATACCCCTCAAACCAGTCAAAACATAAAATCACAAACTTTGTTCGTCTCAGACTCGCCCACACCTCAGCAACCCACAAACACCTGCTCACCAAAAACAATCCGCCTATCTGCAGTTCATGTAATACGACCCTAAGTATCTCGCATCTTCTTGAAAACTGCCAAAGTTCGAAGCCCGTTATAGAAGCTATCTTTCAAAACAAACCTATATACGAAGTATTGCAAAATCCAAATTCAACAAATATTGAAAATGTAACCAAATTTTTAGAATCTCTTAACTTAACTCTTTAAATATTTTATTAAATAAGAGCCAATAGTCTCCGCAGCTAGGCTCTAAATATTTATATTACCCTGTAATTTAAATTACATGTTAATAAATTATAATAATAATAATAATAATACTTCGATCTATGAGTTTTCAGTGCTGATAACACCTAAATCCAACATTGTTGCATTTACGACTAATGCAGCAGATCGGTAAAAAAAAACACCAGTAGCGATGTCAAATATTTTTGATTCAGATTCTTCGAAGAACATTTGCCTTTTCTTTTCATTGCGTAATTTCTTCACATTCTTGTATTTATATTATGATATAGGAAATCAATCTGGCAACTATTTGTTGATGGCTTATAATGGGAATTGACGACTTTTTCCAAATTTTTTCAATATCAGCGGCTGTCATTTCACACAAAACTTTCACTGCAGGATATTTACCATTATCTATTCATCTCCAGTAAGTCATTTCTTAACCACAAGTAATACTTTATTATGTCACAATAAGTTGGTAACCCATTATCACTTAGTTTTATTGGATCGCCAAACAAGGGGCATCGTAAGTCTTTTCGAGTTTTTGGCATTTTATCGACGAATAAACAAACTTTTTTAAACTTTTCGTTAGCACTGAGGTGAGAAAGTTTAGAAATATTATGCAAAGACGGACAAGTAAACCCATTAAAATAACGTGAATTATAAGTTTTATTACATATAGACACAAGGTATGGAACTTCCAATAAAGAAACCACACAACTATACCCCATCTTACCCGCCATGGCACATAAAACATGAATCAATTTTGATGACTCTGGCCGATTACAGGAAAACAAATACCAACACCGCACTATACCGCTCTTTGTTTTCAGACACTGCATCAGAACTTAAATCGAATGGTTGGAAATTCGTTTTTACTGACGGCTCCAAAACACAAGACTATACATCGTTTGCGGTTACATTAGAAGATGGCTATATCCTAAGCATTGGCATCCTCCCAGAAATCGCATCCATTTTCTCAGCAGAAGCATTTGCAATTCTTCAAGCAACTAAGGCAACTATGAACCACAGTGGCAAATTTGTTATATGCTCCGACAGTATGTCGACCTTAAAAGCGATTAGCAACCCTAATAACAACACTGAAATAGTTTCCGCAATCAGAAACAAAATTGCTACGATGCCAAATTAAATAAAGCTTATGTGGACCCCCGGACATGTGAATATTCGTGGAAATGAGGAAGCTGATAAAGCTGCGAGTTCTGCTAAAGAAGCACCTGTATACCAGTTTAATGCTTTTACAAAACAAGATTTAAAAACGTGGATACATAAAAAGTTGAAAACCAATCAAAAAGATGTATGGGGCCAATACCACCATCATTACAAAAAAGTGAACCCAGACAAGTCACCAACAATATACCCCTCAAACCAGTCAAAACATAAAATCACAAACTTTGTTCGTCTCAGACTCGCCCACACCTCAGCAACCCACAAACACCTGCTCACCAAAAACAATCCGCCTATCTGCAGTTCATGTAATACGACCCTAAGTATCTCGCATCTTCTTGAAAACTGCCAAAGTTCGAAGCCCGTTATAGAAGCTATCTTTCAAAACAAACCTATATACGAAGTATTGCAAAATCCAAATTCAACAAATATTGAAAATGTAACCAAATTTTTAGAATCTCTTAACTTAACTCTTTAAATATTTTATTAAATAAGAGCCAATAGTCTCCGCAGCTAGGCTCTAAATATTTATATTACCCTGTAATTTAAATTACATGTTAATAAATTATAATAATAATAATAATAATACTTCGATCTATGAGTTTTCAGTGCTGATAACACCTAAATCCAACATTGTTGCATTTACGACTAATGCAGCAGATCGGTAAAAAAAAACACCAGTAGCGATGTCAAATATTTTTGATTCAGATTCTTCGAAGAACATTTGCCTTTTCTTTTCATTGCGTAATTTCTTCACATTCTTGTATTTATATTATGATATAGGAAATCAATCTGGCAACTATTTGTTGATGGCTTATAATGGGAATTGACGACTTTTTCCAAATTTTTTCAATATCAGCGGCTGTCATTTCACACAAAACTTTCACTGCAGGATATTTACCATTATCTATTCATCTCCAGTAAGTCATTTCTTAACCACAAGTAATACTTTATTATGTCACAATAAGTTGGTAACCCATTATCACTTAGTTTTATTGGATCGCCAAACAAGGGGCATCGTAAGTCTTTTCGAGTTTTTGGCATTTTATCGACGAATAAACAAACTTTTTTAAACTTTTCGTTAGCACTGAGGTGAGAAAGTTTAGAAATATTATGCAAAGACGGACAAGTAAACCCATTAAAATAACGTGAATTATAAGTTTTATTACATATAGACACAATAACATTGATCTGCAAGTACACACACGATAGTCGTAAAAACAATTTTTTTTTTAAAATACCTCATGGCGCGCCACCTCAAAATAAAATCGTAGGCTTTTGATTTTTTGCATGAATAAAGCTTTTATGTAAAAAAAATTTTTTTTTACTTAAATTCACTCCACCCTAATGTAGGTACTTGTCTTCGTCATCCCAGCCATTTGTTGTCGCGGCTGCCTCAAATTGTCTCTTGTAAACTGACCAAGAAGACTGTCCATCAAATGTCGGCGGTTTCATCTCCTTTTTCTTTGCAAATTCTGCAGTAGATTCTCGAATTTTGATTTTACGGATCTGGTCTAATTCCTTGGACAGATCGGAGAACTGTTTATCGCATCGGCTTTCCAGACGATTCTCTACAACAGAAAGCTGTTTTTCCATACCTTCAACGCGTTCGTCAAGGGCACATACATTTTTCTCAATGTTTCCCAATTTGCCTCCTAGAATGTTTTCCTGACCTTCCAAAACATTCTGTTGCGCCTCAAGTCTTTCGAGAATATTCTGTTGTTCCTTCTTTTGCTCATTTCGTTGCTCTTCAATCAGCTTCTTTTGCTCGTTTCTTTGTGCTTCAAGTTGTTCCAGAACATTCTGCTGTTCCTTCTTTTGCTCGTTTCGCTGTTCTAACAAAAGTTTCATAATACTAGAAAAATCTACACTTTCACTTACTTCCTCTTCCTCCACTTCTGTTTCAAAAACAAAAGTGTTTACGTCTTCCCCTTGCTGTTCCAAATAGTTGCGCAAGCGCAGGACGAGTTCATTTTTCGATCCCGCTTTAGAAAGATTTCGCTTTCCTAACTCACTTTTAAGCTCAATGCAGTTGAGCTCTTCCAACAACTCACACATTTTCACTGTATTTAACTTTTTTTTTTTTTACACTTTACTAGTCAAATAAGTTTTATCCCACTTCTGACACCAATGTAACGTGCGCTTAATTCGCAAAAAAATAAAACTTTTCCTTTCTTTAATTTGATTCTATTACTTTTATTCAATATCTACTTTCGGTATACCACTCGACTAATAATCACGTTTATTCAATATTCACACTATCACTTTCTAAATAAAACTGACTTCTGGTTGCGTCAGCTCCCTCTTTATATAGAAGTGGGAAACATCGAGAGTTTTCTGGTAGTTTTGCTATGAACCATGATGTCTAGACAAGTTCCCCTCCCGGTATATTTCTGCACACACACACACACACACTCAAAACCAACGTCTTCCATTATACCATTCCATTAAAGTGTTGCCACTTTTGTTTTCGGTTGAACGTTTTCGATTAGAAAATTGGTATTAATGTTGGGTGTACATTACAATACAATGAATCAGCAATAGCAGCACAAAATTCGAACGTCTTCGATCTCATTCCTCCAACATTTTGATAGTAAAGTGATGTACCATGACGATGACGATGAACATTCGGTAACAGATTGATGAATAAGCATTTACTATTTATCGATTGTTCGAATTGATTCCATTTCGTTTTTTGAATGGAAGCGGAAAGCTCGCACTTTAAGTCCAGTCGGCCAACCATCTGAATTAAGCAGAGTAGATAACATTTCTTCAGGAACACCCAGTTTGTAGTTGACATGATTACGGTGATCGACGATTGCTTCTTTTTGATCATTTTATAACAAGAGAACAAATCACTATTGATTCCAAACGACTTTGCCGTATAATCCAGTTTGTAGTTGACATGATTAAGGTGATCGACGATTGCTTCTTTTTGATCATTTTATAACAAGAAAATAAATCACTATTGATTCCAAACGACTTTGCCGTATAATCTATCACAGCTTGTGCCGTC
Organism: Melanostoma scalare; assembly: GCA_949752695.1. NCBI lineage: Eukaryota > Metazoa > Arthropoda > Insecta > Diptera > Syrphidae > Melanostoma > Melanostoma scalare. Next base: position 122,815,294 of record OX456986.1, on the reverse strand, counting down.
GTAGTAGGCTTGAAAGATGATAAGTTTTACATTACATTTACGCTTATTAAGAACTTTGACCTCTAAATCCACAAAAGAGTTTTTATTTGTTCCAATGATGGTCAATTAATTTGGTCTCCTCGAAGATCTAGTACTCAGACGTGTATTTTTGTTGTTAATAGAGTTTGCTTTAGAGCGCGTTTGCATTTGTGATTTGGAACTCTTGTTAGCACTTAACTGCAATAAAAGTCATTCTTAAGCCGATAATTCACATTCAATTATTTCAATATTCGATAGTACAAGATCGTTTCAGTTACCGATTGACTACATTTCGAGCAAGGATTAGAAGACATTACAAACAATAAACAATTTACTATGCAAGTCAGTTTTATCGCTATCACTATCCCAAAAGTATGCAACGTTTTTGGCAGAATTAAGATAAAGAGTGTTAAGTATTATTTACATGAGCACATCCAACGAACGACGAATGAACGAATGTTCGTTAATTTTAACATTTTATTCACATGAGTGTTTTACATTCGTCGCGAATGACGTTCAGTACTTTCTTTTTTTCGCTATGTATTTTGTTGTGTAAACAATGAAGAAAAATAATTGTGGCACTGAATTATAATGTATCAAATTCTGTTTATTTTTAGCTGCAGGCTGCAGCTGAACACAATTTGTATCCAAAACAAAACAAAAATGATTTTGAGGCTTAGCACGTGCGAAAAATTTATTCGTTGGAGTGTCGATTATATGAGGAACGAGAATAAAGTTTGATAGTTCGTACCTACTAGATATTTAGTCGTAACGAATAGATTTTTTTTCTCTATTTTTTCAATTTTAGTCACAAAAATAAGAGTTTGTCCACCAAAAAATAAGAATGAACTATATTTCCATCGCTTCCTAAAAACTTCGTGAAGAAATTATGCTTATTAGGTACCTACTTAAAATCGTATTTCTTGATTTATTCGTCGTTCGTTGGTCGTTCTCATGTGAATAGTCCTTTATTGTGACTAAGAGAAATGCCAAAAATAAAAAATAATAATTATTTACTTTATTTATTAAAAAATAATAATTATTTACTGCTATGGTCAAGAGAAAGATTTAAAATTTACTTTTTGCACTGGATATTAAACCAAAACCAATTTAGAATACATTATTTGGTGACAACAATAATAATCACAACGCAAAAAAAATTAAATCGGTTCAGTGGTTATTGAATTCGTGATTCCTTTCCCATTCCTGTGGGAATATTGGAATGGAATATCATTTTTATCATTCGGGGGCAATAAGGCACTCCAACGCTGAAAAATGTTTGAGAGATCGGTCCAGTATCTTCCGAGTTGGAGGTTATGTCCCCCTTCCTGAAGGAATATACAAAGTAAATATAGTCTTTTCTCAGGTTCTTAACAAGTTTTATTATTAGTTTCATTCAAATCGGAATCATTCAAATATTGGAGCCTTTCCAATACAGACTTTAAGTTCGCATTTGCGTTTCCGTTCCCCGTTTACTTGGTAATACGGAAATAAATAGAATTCTAACTGTGAAAGAATTTTGAGATCGGTCAAATAGTTTGTAGGTTCCCATGTAAGTTCCTGTTTATGGCTCAATGTATATTCCCGTTCCCGTTCCCGTGGGAATTGGAGATAAACCATTCTCTTGGACACTCAATCCATAAAAAAAACCGCATCGGAATCTGTTGTGTAGTTTTAAAGATATAAGCATACAGACAACGGGAAGCGACTTAGTTTTATACTATGTAGTGATTGAATTTTACAATTGTTTTGTGTTAGAATATCTCCCCCTAGAATTCATAACTAACTCATAGGTAATTTTTTTTTTAATTTTTTTAGCTTGGTCTCTCAGAAATTGTATGTCCTATTTTATCTGGAGTGCATGTTGCATATTTTCTATTTCCGCAAGCTCTTTGTTGATTGTGTTGCCTAAACTAACTCATTGATTCTTAATTTCAAGCCGTTTTCCGTCAATGTTTTTTGTTATGTTGTCAAATCCATTGTTTAAGTTATGATTGATTTTGACTTGATTGTAAAATCCTTCAATAAGATTCTTGATATTTTGTTCGTTTTTGTCAAGAGTTTTTCTAATTTCCGTCTCGTCGTCATAGTCAATTGTGGCAGCGCCTTATTTTAATCCTTTTCCTACAATATAAATAAGTCCTTTTTTATGGTGATAGTGTCCGAACAGATTTTCTACTTCCTCAAATAAAAGTTTAAATCTATGTGTCAATGTTGGGTGTTCATCCCTAAGACTTAGTTCGTTTGTGTTATGTTCTATTATACTGAGGTTGTCTGTCCACGCAGTTAGGCTTATATTATGTAGTATGTAAAACATTCGTTTCCTGAATTCAAGTTTTGTTCTTCTAGTTTCTGTCCGTTAGAAGCTGTTGTTGTTAAAGTCTGAAAACGTGTCCAGTTCTAAGAAAATTCCAAGTGCGACACTTTGGCAGAACTTTGATAGATATGAACGAAGTCCTTAGTATTTTGAATGGCGATTTAGGCTGAGAAGTTTTATATAACTATACAGTAACTGCGCTTAGATATAGAACACGTATAATTGAGGGCGATTTTTAGTTAAAGCTATGGAATTTTATAAGATATAAAAATGATAAAAGAATAAAAAATAAAAACAAATGTCAATCTGGTAGACGGCCCTAGGCCAAACCAAATAAATCTTAAGGTATAATCATTGTAATACATATATATTATTTGATTATTACAAATAAAGATGATGGTTACAAATAAAGATTCTATTAACTAAACGAACTAACTAAACTAAGTCTGAAACGTAATGAGTAATATTTTAAGCTATCCGATGTCCTTTATTATTGACATGTCATCCCTTGTGGGTCAAAAATGTTTTCGTAGTTTTTAAATGCATTCGATCCAGGTTGCTGGTGGGTTGTTGTACATTACAATACAACCGCTCTTTCTTCTTCCTAATAACCACTAAGTATTTTGCTGACGGTACTTTGCAAATGTAGGCAGTTTTCCTTTATCGCCTTTAAATGTTTTTAGGAATCTGATCATGATCACATTATCTAAAGGTGCTCTTGTGCAGAATGGTCTGTTCTTTTGTTAAGTATGATTTTTTATGAGTGCGACTAGGCACTGTTCAACATCTAGCTGGGCCATCCTGTTAGCTCTTAAGTAATCAAAAATTCTAATTCTTTTGATATGAATTTTGATGAAGTTATTTGGTTACAGATTTATGTTTGATCTGCAAGCCTTATAAATTGAGATTACAACCCTTAAAGTCCACTTTGGATTTACGAATTTTTGTATAGTTTCTTAATCTAATCGTTCATTATTTTTTTATTGAAATATTTACTCTTTATTAACTGAAATACATTTTGTATTGTTTCTTAATCGAAACGTTCGCAAATTCTTTATTGAAACATACTGTTTTTGTATAGTCTCTTAAACGAAACGTTCGCTATTCCCTTATCGAAATATGTACTTTCTTAATCAAATCGTTAACAACTTCTTTATTGAAATATTCTGTTTCTCAATCGAAACGTTTACAACTTCGTTTTGTTTCTTAATCGAGCTTTCACGAAACATGCACTTTTTTGTGCGTTTACCGACTGTAGTAGTAGTAGTAGTAGTAGTAGTAGTTGTAGTAGTAGTAGTAGTAGTAGTAGTAGTAGTAGTAGTAGTAGTAGTAGTAGTAGTAGTAGTAGTAGTAGTAGTAGTAGTAGAAGTAGTAGTAGTAGTAGTAGTAGTAGTAGTAGTAGTAGTAGTAGTAGTAGTAGTAGTAGTAGTAGTAGTAGTAGTAGTAGTAGTAGTAGTAGTAGTAGTAGTAGTAGTAGTAGTAGTAGTAGTAGTAGTAGTAGTAGTAGTAGTAGTAGTAGTAGTAGTAGTAGTAGTAGTAGTAGTAGTAGTAGTAGTAGTAGTAGTAGTAGTAGTAGTAGTAGTAGTAGTAGTAGTAGTAGTAGTAGTAGTAGTAGTAGTAGTAGTAGTAGTAGTAGTAGTAGTAGTAGTAGTAGTAGTAGTAGTAGTAGTAGTAGTAGTAGTAGTAGTAGTAGTAGTAGTAGTAGTAGTAGTAGTAGTAGTAGTAGTAGTAGTAGTAGTAGTAGTAGTAGTAGTAGTAGTTAATGACTAAAAATTTTATCACACCAGTACAAAAGAATTTCTACTGACTAAAAAGACTAGAACCAGTTAAGTGTACTGCAGTTAACTAACTCTTAGTCAATTAACTGCACTGATTAACAGCACAGTCAAAAAGTTAGTACTAACTGCTGACTGCTTTTTTGCAGTTAAAGTACTTATCAAAGTTAAAAGACTAAAAAAATTAGACTTATTCGTGACTTAACTGCAGTACCAAAAAGACTGCAGTCCTTACAACTCTATAGTAGTAGTATTAGAAGTAGTAGTATTAGTAGTAAAGAACTCCGTTTTTTAAAGCTATCTGTTCACTCAAAATTCCTTTCACATTGACCCTCTGTTTTTTATTTTTTTTTTAAATATGATTGAAGCCATTTAAAAATATTTCCACGAAAACCAGCATTATACAGTGTGGTAAGCAAAAGATTATGGTTAACTAAATCAAAAGCTTTAGTCATGTCAATAAACAGACCCGTAGTAGATTTATTGTTATTTAAGCTTCCATATAATTGACTACATACTCTTAAAACGGCATCTTCAGTTGATAAACCTGATTTGAACCCGAATTGGTTGTCACAGAAAAAGTTAAACTTTTTAAGGAATTGCACAAAGCGGACTTCAATGAGCTTTTCAAATATTTTAGCAATAGTTGAAAGAAGTGAAATTGGCCTATAATCTGAAATATTTTTTTTATTACCTATCTTAAAAAGTGTCAAGCTAAGTGTACACGATTGGTAGGTCTGACAATCACTGTCAGATCTGCAAACGTCTCACAATGTGTGCAAATGAGCTGACAATGAGGGTGAAAATGGAATTTGTGTGAACACGGTTTGCAGAAATCTGCAAGTTTATTGCCAGCTATTTGGCTGACAATGTTGACAAACTAAATTGGGCAAATAGCTGGCAATACATTTGCAGATATTTGTTGATTTCTGCAAACCGTTTACACACAAATTCCATTTGTAGATCTGCAAATTCATTTTCAGCTCATTGTCACATCGCATCTGTCAAAAAAAATTCATTTAATTCATGTCAGATTTGTCTGCCAATGAATAAATTTGAAAATGTTCTTCAAACTGGGTCTTTAAATTTATTTATTGCTAGACATTTGCAGATACGTCAGAAAATGAACAAAATTTGTGTACACACGATTGCCACATTTGCAAATTAATTTGTCTTCAAAATGATTGATGAACAAATTTTTCTGCAAAAAATTTTGGTGTGTACACGGTTGTCAGCTTGCGTGTACACAATTGCCAGATATATGCAAATTAATTAGCAGATATTTGTCTACAAATTAGCAGCCAAATAGTTTTTCTGCAAATTCATTTGGTGTGTACACGATTGTCAGCCATTCGAGACAAATTTTTCACTGACAGATCTGGCAATATTTGCAGATCAGGCAATCGTGTACACTTAGCTTTATAACTTCTGCACAAACAACGAACTTCAACACTTCTGTTGAATATGAAGGACAAAACATCAAGGACATACCAGGCATCATTTTTCAGTAAAATACTCGAAACACCATCACTGCTGCATGTATTTTTACTTTTTAATGATAAAATAACATGGTAAACTTCTCTTGGTGTGATCGCATCGAAAACTAAACTGCTGTTCTCAATTAATTTTTCTTACATTATTTACTTAACAATTTCATTCCTCTGTTCAAGGAGCCGCTTTCCTAAGCATGGCTGATTCTAATATCGAATATAGACTTAACTTTTGGAGTAGATTCAGTAAGAAAATTTGTTTGGTTCTCAATTAATTTGCTTACGAAATATTCATATTTCATTCTTGATAAACGAAATATGAAATTTGGGAGCAGGAAGGGAAGAGAGGTGCCTCCGTTTGGACAGGTTTTGCAAGTTTAGCAAAACTGGTGTGGGAATCCGTTGTAGGATTCGGAAGTGCCGTTAGGCGAGGGAGTGTGTGAGGAATAAATGGGCAACAGTTTTAGGTGACGTCTGAGACGTAACTACTGCAGATCTTCAAAAAAACCGTGAATACAATATCGATATACACCATCTTTTCATCGATTTCAATGCCGCATGTGACGTATTTACAGAGAAGAGCTGTACAAAGCCGCAATGGAGAGATAAAACCTTCTCTAGAATATGATCCCAGTTCTGTTATATGGGGCGGAACCATGGACCTTATCGAAAGAAATGAGGAATGAAGGTAATGTGTGGCGAAGAAGATTCAATAACGAACTGAAGTTAAGAATTCAAAATAAGATTAAAAAATTAAACGGTTTTGGTTAAGGCCCAAAATCACCCTGAAATTAAATGTCCACCTGAGCAAGTACTAGGTACATGGTTCTAATTCAAAAGAAAATTTTTCTTAATCTGCCTGATAATTAAAAACAGCCTGCACATGTAGAATTTCAAGAATATTAGACCCTTCTTTCGTTAACGTTTCAAGAACAAATGTTGATCATTTGAGTATGTTCGTAAAAAAAATTTGCCATAAAAAATGCTTGTTCTGTAAATTTTTTTAAAAAGTAGGTACTTATGATAGTTGTGTGCTTTTTGAACAATAATTTGATAGTTTGTATCAAATCTACTTACTAAAAAAAAAAATGCAATAACCATCATGACATTTTATTAAACCCGCACACAATTCCATTCATAATTTAATAAAATAGCCTATGCCGCATAGTGTAATAGAAGAGCCTTTGACACTTTTGACTTTTTTCTGCAGGTATCTCAAGAGCGATACAGCTTAAAGCCGATTATATTTTTAAGGGGAACAGCCTTTAACTACCTTATGATAGCCATTTTATTTCAGACACCAACCGACACATGCAATCGTTTTGTTGCATTTTTTTAAAATCAACTTGTATAATTTCTGTAAGTCTTACATTTCACATCACCGAAACCGTACCCACAGTAAAACAAAATTTTTGTTGCGTATTTTTTCTTATTCAGTTTCGATCAATTGCAAAACTTTTGACATAAACATAACATAAACTATTAAATTAATAGTAAAAAAAAAATATTTTGATTTTAGTTTCTTTAAAAAAATTAAATGGTAAAGTTAACTGTTTCCATTCCTGTTTTTCTCAAATTATTTATTCAATACACTATGCAAATAAGATGGTAACTATTTGCTACTATTTTAAGTCAGTCCAAATGTATTTCAAATGAATACAGGTGTTCACTCTCTTAGATGATTATATGTTGTTCAGAATGTAAAACTATACTGTATATGTTATTGAAAATATTCCTAACAGAAAACTAAGAGGCTTCAATATTCTAATCCTTCGAATTTTCCAGAAATTAGGTTTATTATTTTGATCTTCAAAGCAGTGACAAATATTTCACTACGATCTCGTTAAGAAAATTTCAGTGTTAGACCTGGCATTCATAAATCATCGGGTTGATATTGTTAAACAAATAAACAAATTTATTTCGAAACTGAACGAGTAATGCACTCGTTAATGTTTAATTTAGGGGGTCACATAATGTGATGAAAGCTCCTCTTTGAAGAGCAGAATATGATTCAATAACATGGTTAATGGTTTCGCCTATTTATTTGTTAAAACAGCAGTTCAACATTTTCTTTGAAAAGGAGACAGATCCAATACTCAGCATCACGAGGAAAGAATTATAATTACATACATATGTACTTAAAACGCTTTTCTCTATGCCTTGTTATTTTAGTTTTAACTTTTTTTCTTTGTTTACGCCACTGCTGTTCGGAAAAGTGTAAGCGGTAACCACATTAGACTGTCTCTGACAAGAGTTAATGAAATGCTATTAATTCATTGTTAAGGGGGATAACGGCATTTCAATGAAATATAGAAAAAACACTACGTTTTAAAAAAACATCGTAATGTTTGCTTTGGAACAAGATTTATGTGAAATTATTTATTTATTTTATTTATTAATTTATGTGTTGCTAAATATTTTTAGCATATTCATTTTCTTGCTCCTCCGTTTACTTATAAGCTCTCAATTCACCAGCGCGACGTCAAGTAGTAGAGGTATTTTTTCAGGAAAGTTTTAGAGACTGGGTGTTTTGACCATATTTTTTTTTGCTAATTATTCGTTCAAGGAGAAGGAATAAATTTCAAATATTTTTTCAACTAATAACTACTTTGCACTACGAAAAGACAAAAATCTAATTTTTTGCTGATTCCACTTGATTATAAGAAATCACTTCACAAACTAGACGTCAAGCTGAGCAAAGTTTTTTTTCAGCGAGGCTAAGAGACTAGGGGTTTCAAAATCATTTTTCGTTAGTTATTTCCTCTTTCAAAATTGTACAAATTTTTTTTTAAATCAGACGGTAGAAACAAACAATTAGTTCTTTTTTGTTGAGCACATAAAAAGTGGAAAACATATAAATAAATTATAAGAAAAAAAAAAAAATACTTTTTCTATTTAAAAAAAATAATTTAAATATAGTAAATTATTTTTATTTTCATTCTATAGCTATTTCTTACGTTAATCTT
>OX456986.1:122767114-122806528 GCA_949752695.1 Melanostoma scalare | reverse complement strand
ACCTACTCATATGCATACTACGAGGTAGGTGATGTCAAATTTCATACAAACATTCCTTACTACAAGGACAGGCTTTTGCTAATACTGCCAGTTCCTGGTCCATCAAAGAGTATACCGAGGAATTCCTTTCCACCTCGGTCAGCAAAGAGCTTCCGCTCGAAAACACTTTATGCAGTTGATTCATCTGAAGATCGAAATGAATACATCACCAGATATGGCCCCACTGAAAATCATTACGAAGAAGTCGATGAACAAAAAACTCGCAAAGTCTTATCACACAATCTAATAGGTTCAGTTAATACTGATGCTGTCGAAGAAGAGCGACGACGTGTCCAGGATAACCATTTTCGAGTACTTGGCGAATTAAACTTGTCATTAGAAGCACTGATCATGCCACTAATATCACCCTAGTCAAGAGAAATGAGGCAACAAAATATTGTAGAAAACTAAAAAGAAACTATGTATACTGTTATGACAATAGCTGAAACCGAATAATTAAAAAGGCTAAAGAAAATTTGTGTAAAGTTTTTTTATTTCAAAAAGTTTTTAATTTTGCGGCCTTTCAAATTGAACCGCTTAGTGTTTATATGAGAGTCGCTCATGACTTTTATTTTCTGAAAATAATAATGAGAAGTAAATAAAAAAAAATGATTTCAATTTTTCGGTTTATTTTTATTTATCGAAAAAAATTTTTCTGAGATTGCAACAATTTATTATTTTTATCGAAAAACAATTGAGGTACATAGTTTACCTCTTCTTGAACTGGAAGCTTCTGATTCCTCTTTTGCTTCGGTTTCTGCAATATGATTTGATCCAAGATCTCAACTATTTGTGGTTGTTGCGGCTGCTGTTGATGTGGCTGCTGTTCTTGATAGTTTTCATGCTGTTGCTCCAGCTGATGTTGTTGTTGAGGCTGTTGCGGATGCTGATGTTGTTGCTGTTCTTGTTGCTGATGATGCTGTTGCTGAGGATATTGCTGCTGTTGATAATTTTGCTGACCTTGTTGTAGCTGCTGAAATTGTTGCTGTTCTTGTTGCTGATGATGCTGTGGCTGTGGCTCCTGATGCTCGTCATCTTTCACGTGGAAGTCAACTTCCACGGACATCTCCCCGTATGGCCCCACTACTTCCAAGCAGCAGCGGTCCAATTGCACGACGTCTTCCTCGTCCAGCTGCAAGTTGCAACGTTTAGGGAAAAAAACCTTTAAGAAAAATGAGTCAAAATTGAACAGTTAGAAATTTTTATTTTTTAATTACCTTGCATTCCTCCAGTTCAATGAGGATTTGCTCCCAAATTTGGTGTTGCACCTCTTTGCCTTGAGTATTGGGTACCTCTTTTTTTGTATAACCTTCGAAAGGCTTAAAATAGGCTTTTGGTAGGTAGACGGCCTCACTGCTTTTTTAATTTTGTTGAGGAAAGACATGATATGATGATGATGATTTTTGGGGGAAAAGATTTTTCAGACGATCGTATGATTGTTCAAAAATAAACTGAATAGAAAACTCAGAGAATATTTGCTTTTATAGTATACACTCTGGTTATTGGTGCCACTGATTTATAAAAGAAAAAAGAGACAACATGACATCCTCAAAACCCAGCTCACAGCTCCTTATGTTTAAAACCTTGATGAGGTGTGATACACTCTGTAGCCTCTCCAAGGTTGGCACCTCTCTAGCCAAACGTATTTCTTCCTCTAATGCATCTTGCAGATGTTTCAATTCCCAACAGCCTTGGGAGAACTCCTTCAGATATTTTTCAAAAATCTGGAAGATGTCCAGAATTTCTTCCTTATCTGTGGAACTGTGACTGTTCTTCATTTTATTGTTCTCTTTGATGACTGATACTGACATTTTTCAGAGGGTCGATTGCTCAAAAATATCATAAATTTTTTTTTTGTAATTCTATTCTTTTAATAAATTAAGTGTTATAAAATATAAATATAAATTTTTCGTTTTTATTTCACCTATCGGAATAAAGGGACAGATCTCAGAAGCAATACAATTTTTTATTTTTTTTTTTGTGACTTTAAGAATGTGGTAGAAATGTAGCAGCAGGGGGTCCACCGAAACCAGTAAAATTTTGAAAGTGGTCCACGAGAAAAATAAGTTTGGGAACCACTGCTCTATAGCATATAATAAAACATACCAAAGACCTATCATGCTAATCTGTAAAATTTCATGCTCATGTCCAATCTATGCCCAAACAAATATCGAACGTGATAAAATTCTCTATCGTCAAGTATTAACAAATTACCAAAATCTCTCATCCTCGTTCTAAGATCTATCAACGGATCGTATGTATTGTTCAAAATACACACAGCTTCAATTTTTTTCTTTACCAATTGTCCACGTGCCTCTAGACGCTTTTATTATCCTTTGTTCAACGCCGACAACCTTATAATAATTCCTTTCAAGAAAAAGCCATCCTTACTCTTTGGCATAGAGTAAAACATACCAAAGACCAATCATGCTAAGGTGTAAAATGTACACACAAATATCGAATGAGACCAAATTGCAAGAAAAAAAATCCAACCATCACCAACCGCCAGTGAAATCTAATAAAAAAAAAAAACCTATTCGTTTATTTCACTTCGTTTTGTGCACATAAAATATCGAAGTTTCAAATTCTAGCTGTCATATCCATCCATCGATATTCACAAAAAAAAAAAAAGAAAAAAGTCAACGTGCCTCTATTTTGCTATTATCATCTTTCCTCACAATGAGTATTGGTTTATTTTACCTTCCTGTACTACACAGATACTCGATTTCAACATTGATGATGGATTTTGTCGTTAAGAGATCGCTATTCGAACATGGGTCACATCTCACATCCTTACCCCTACGGTATAGAGTAAAACAACCACATGACAACAACCTTTCATGCTAATCTGTTAAACGACTTGCTCATACACAATCTATGACCCAACCAAATATCGGACGTGACCAAATTCTCTAGCGTACAGCCAAAACCAAAAAAAATTCCTATTACCCTCACCTACCGGCGCACAAATTCCAAACTTATAAAAAAAAAATCAACCACTTCCGAGCGCCAGCGAAATCTAAAACAAAAAACCATAAAAAATACTCAATAGAAACCATCTTCCCCCTTTATTGTCTCTATTTTCTTAGCTCATATCACAATCTCAGTCCTACCTATTCCTATATCTATCAACAAACTACCAAAATTTCACACCCCCGTTCTAAGATCTATCAACAGATCGTGTCTATTCTTGATTCTTCGCACACACACAACATTACTTTTCATTTTTTCTTTACTCTCATCCCATCGTAAGGATCTTCAACCTACGTGCCTCTAAACCCTATTATCTCCTTTTGATCAGACCGACGGCACCCTTTTGGCTCGCTCAGAATTTTCCCACGCTCATCAGACTTTTCCCAGGCTCAACCGCCCCGTTACCTACTGAGGGTCTCCCTTCTTTAGGATCGGGCATACGATACTGAGGTTCCATTCATCGGGCATGCTTTCTTCCGACCATATCATGCAGATCAGCTGGTGCATGATCCTTTCCAACTGGTCTCCAGTTGCCTTGAAGAGTTCGGCATCAAGGCAGTCTGCACCTGCAGTCTTATTTGATTTAAGTTTGCATATGGCAAGCTTAACTTCCTCTAGGTCGGGAGGACGGCATTCTTGATCATCGTCCAAGCTGAATGGGGCAATCTGCCTGACAGCGGAACTTGTGTCCTCATCGCCGTTAAGCAGTCTGCAGAAATGATCTTTCCAGATCCTCAGTAGCGACTGTGACTCTATAACTATATTTCCCTGCTGGTCTTTACAGGCTTGAGTTCGGGCTTGACACCCTGGCAGGATCTTTTTACCTTTTCGTAAAACCTCCGAATCTCGTTCCTGTTATGGCACCTCTCTATTTCCTCAAACGAGCGCTTCTCATGTTGCTTCTTTTTCTTTTTGAGAAGTCGGTGTTCTTCCCTTCTTTTCTCCTTGTAGATCTCGTTATACTGATCGTAAGCAGCCCTTGTTCGTTTTTGCATCAGCATTTGTCTTTCTTTTTGCTTGGCTGCATTTGCCTGCCTGCATTCTTCATCGAACCATGGGTTTCGTTTTGGTGGCCGAGTGAAATCCAGAACCTCAGAGGCAGCGGTTCTGATGGCTTCTTGGCATTGGCCACTGGTCTTCAATGCTTAATGCTGGCGGCATGGGATTCAAGTATAATTGAATGGACACTCGATTGGAAAAGGCATTGGCAATCTCTTGCGATTGTAGCTTTCCGACGTCATATCTCTTCACAGCGTTAGTTCGTGCTGGTCGTGAACAAGATATCCTCATCCGTACCTTGGCTACAACAAGGTAGTGGTCCGAGTCAAAGTTGGCCCCTCGGAAAGTTCGGACATCTAGCACACCGGAAGAGTGCCTTGCGTCGATCGCAACATGGTCAATTTGGTTGACGGTTAATTGATCTGGAGATCGCCATGTACCTTTATGAATTTTGAGATGCGGGAAGCGTGTACTACTTACAACAAGATTTAGCCCCGCAGCAAAATCGATTAGCCTCAGTCCGTTTCCGGAGGTTTTGTCGTGGAGGCTATGCTTGCCGATTGTGTTTCCAAAGATGTCCTCCTTCCCTAGCTTTGCGTTAAAATCGCAAAGGACGATTTTCACGTCGTGTCTAGGGCACTGCTCATACGTTTCTTCGAGGAGCTCGTAGAAACAGTCTTTGGAATCGTCATCTTTCTCTTATGTGGGGGCGTGGGCGCATATAAGGCTAATGTTGGCGAATTTAGCCCTGATGCGGATGGTCATTATACGCTCATTGACTGGATTTTGCCTAATCACCTTATCCCTGAGTCTCCCTCTAACGACAAATCCGTACCTAAATAAGCGCTGTTTCTGTTGTCTGTAGCAGTCGCCATAGTAGATCTCACAATTTTTCATCTTCTTTATGCCCGGTTCACTCCATCGCACTTCTTAGATGGCGGTTATGTCTGCTTTGCAGCAGTTCAGGGCGTCCGCTAATTCTCCAGCTGCACGTAGCCCGTTAAGAGATCTTACGATCCACGTGCAGATCCGGAGGTCATTGTCCTTTTTTCGTTTGCTTGGGTCGTCAACTTTGAAATCATTATCGTTATCCGAGGCTATTAGTTGTTTCGGAACTTATATTTTTTTATGTAGTTGGGAAGTTAACCCTACGGGCAACCCCCAACCTGGAGGGCCAGGTCCTTAGGTCCTTAGCAGGCAATAGCTCTGGTGGATCGGCAAGTTTATGTACGGCCCCTGGTGACACGGATAACAGCAGGCAATAGCTCTGTAATGTAATGTCTGTGTAACATGACCTCCGGATGCTATTGAATATGACTTATCTTTAAAAAAAACGATCATATAGGAGAGGGAATTCTAATTTGACCCCGCTAACCTTTGGGTTGCCCTCACTTAGGCTGGAAAACACAGCACGGGAGGTCTCGGCTGCGGACCGGACTGCAGTTATAGCTGCGCGAGGGGCTGCTAAACTCGTGGCTGCAGCTGCTTGCAATGTTTCCCTGGAGGGGAGTACGGCATGTTCGGTGGTTGCACTCGGCGTGTGGTGGTTGTGACTAATCTCGGCTGGCGTCGGTAAGGTAGGTGGAACGGCCTTTTGGTTGGTGGTCATGACAGGATTTCTTTGGCTTACGGTATAGTTAGCAGTAACTTGTGCGCTTAACTTTAGGATGGGTTCCTTTACTGCTCCACCTGCATAGTTCACTGAATAGGCTTTGGCAGGTGAAACATCTGCACAATTTGTTAAGATTGGCTCCGTTTTAGCCTTTCTGGGACGGGTACTGCATTCCAATAGAACACAGCGTTTCCGTTCGGTAATGACGGGAATAGTAATCGGAGTGACCGCAACCGTTGGTACACTGGGCACGTGTTGGAAATGTGGCGAGGTCACGGTGCGGCGGCGACGGCGACGGCGGCGATGCGGACGGGGACTCTCCAACGGTGATGAGGTTGACGTGTGCTGTGGTGGTAAGTAATGCAAAAATACAATTGAACGTACCTGGGGTCTCATTTTGAGCGGTTGTGTAAGTTCCATTTTCCATATCTGTGCTTCTTCCTTGGCACGGTCCTCTCCTGAGTGGACCATTTATTTTGAAGTGTTTGGTGTGAATTCTGCTGAATAACTGATGGTTAGTTTCTTGTGAAGAGAATCCTTTCAAGTCTATTTCATGCGCTCTAACGGTTTTGCCTCTCCTTCCTTTTCCTTTTTCTTATTTCCTCAATAAGATAATGACAGGAGAGTCATATCTTATGACTTCGCAAGGGCCTTCGTAGCGGGGAGCCAACTTTTCGGTGAAATGATTTGCTGCAGAAGAGAGCGTCTTCACTCTCTTATAAACGTGCCCTCCGAGACCTGGTTTCCACACTTTCCGTCGAAGTTTGTAACTACGTGCCTGTCGTTGAGCAGCTGATTGTAAGTTGGTCTTTATTTCTTTACTACGCAACATCATCCTAAAACCTAGGTCTCGAAGTAGGTCTACTCCAATTACCATGTTTTCGGTAAGTTGTCTCATATAAGTTAACTCTCCGCGGACTGTTTGCCCTTCTATGGTAAATGATAAGGTGTAGTGTTCCCGGCTTGACACCGGATTCCCGTCTGCTAAGTGTGTAAGATGTTGTTGGTACTGCACTGGGGCTCTAACCTTACGCAAGAGCTGTCGGGTCATTGCATTGATAAAAGACTTCGTTCCCCTGTATCTAACAGGGCTTTCACTGGTTGGCCGAAAATCCAGACGGTTACGAAACAACTTGGGTCAGTCCAATTTTCGTGTGGGTAGCTTTGCGACGGTTGTCCAATTACTGGCTCTCGAAGGAGGCCGGGGTGCGTTGAATGTGGTGTCTGTGCCGTTGGTATCATGCCTATGGCCGATGAAACGTCTGCTTTCTTGTCTTGGCTGCCGTTTACCCTTTTTGTACGCCCGTTCACCAGAGAAGCGCGGTGTGGGTGACAGGCAGACAGGCGCAGTCGTCAGTCAGTCGACCGTCTTCTCCGCAATAGGAGCAGATTAAGAGGAACGGCCGATGGCAGTAGTTGACTTTAGTATGTCCCCTCTGCTTGCAATTCCAGCAATGGGTTGACCTATCGTATGGGCTACCCGAAAGAATAAGTTGCCTATGGAAGGTTGCTCCGTGTGGAGGGCGGGGACGGTTGTGCGGCTGCTGTCGCAAAGGTTGGGTCGTGCGGTGCGGCATTAGGTCTGAGTGGGGTGAGGGCTGATGAGAACTCCGGTTTTCGCCTTAAATATACTCAAATTCCTCGGCCAGCTTCATGAGCCCTTCAATGCTCAAAAAGTCTTTCCTTTTAATATACAGGTGATACTCTGGCCATAGGCTGTCGTAAATACCATCCACGCTGTCATTTATACTCAGGTGTGGATGCCTATGAATCATGTATTGAGTTGCCTGAATGAATTCTTTGGCCTTTTCCCGTGGCCTTGCCTTCGTCGCATTATCTCGTCTTCTAATTTGAAGATATAACGGGCTGGCAAATATCGCTCGAGGAAAATGTCGTGAACTGGACCCACGTTTTTATACGGTCTCTGTTAATGCGTAACCATTCCAGTGCCGTACCTCTAAAAACTTCGGGTAAGGCTTTCACCATTTCGTCTGGTCGGATATCATAGCAAGAGATTAACTCTTCTATGCGCGCTAGGAATTCTAACGTATTACCGGTAGAGTCAAATTTAAGCCCCCACCTCCTGACCGTGTTCATGACTTCCGCCTCGCGGCTGAGCACGAACTTATAAGCAAGTCTCTGCGGAATAGGGTTTTCAGGGCGCTCACGACCAGGTAAAGTGCTTGTGTCAGAAATCTTTTCAGCAGGTCAAGAAACAAAAAGTGGTTCGGAGGTCGGCGACGGAGAGGGCGTAAAGGTTGGTACCTACCTGAAGAGATATTTCCGTATAACCGGGAGATTTTGGATCGTTATCCACCTCGGAATTCGGTTCGGTATGGACAGAAAACACCTCTTTGTATTCTCTCTCGGTCACGGCTCGCTCCATTTCTTCGCATAGGGTTTGCACGGATTTTCTTTACCTAGCACCTTTTATATAAGCGCTGAAGCGAGCTCGGAGGGCGGCCAGCGAACCCTCGGTATCGAGGCCTTGTTGGCGCATTCCCCCCATCAGCTCCTGCTTATTCAGCAAGTAAATAGCTCCTATACTGCCGAATACATCGAAATTATTTTCGTTTTCAGACACATTAAATGATTTAATTAGCAGAGTTTTCTGTGCGTGTGTTCTGTAGTATAAAGAGTTTTTTGTACGAAAGGAGACTACGAATAGTTCCTGCTCGGGCGCCAAATTGTGACGTGCTTTTTGGTTTACAGACGAGGTTCTGCTCGTCGGATTAGCCAGGGTCTTGCTGAAGAAAAACACGAAACATTAGGATAAGGTCTTCACCTTAAATGTACCAACTCCTTATTACAAACACAACTAATTACTATTAATTAACACAGTATAAATTATAAACTTAAAACTAACTACGGTGCCGTACAGCCAGTACGGATGGTCCTCGATCGTAATGACTAACGTTAAGATGCCTATTTGTAGATAACGCCCTGACCTGAAACAAATAGAGAGAATCAAGTATATTTACGGCCCCTTGGTGGCACGGAGAAAACAGCAGGCAATAGCTCTGGTGGATCAGCAGGTTTACTTACTGCCCCTGGTGGCACGGAAAAACAGCAGGCAATAGCTCTGGTGGATCGGCACGTTTATTTACGGCCCCTGGTGGCACGGAAAAACACCAGGCAATAGCTCTGGTGGATCGGCAGGTTTATGTACGGCCCATGGTGGCACGGAAAACAGCAGGCAATAGCTCTGGTGGATCAGATGGTTTATTTACGGCCCCTTGTGGCACGGAAAAACAGCAGGCAATAGCTCTGGTGAATTGGCAGGTTTATGTGCGGCCCCTGGTGGCACGGAAAACAGCAGGCAATAGCTCTGGTGGATCAGATGGTTTATTTACGGCCCCTTGTGGCACGGAAAAACAGCAGGCAATAGCTCTGGTGAATTGGCAGGTTTATGTGCGGCCCCTGGTGGCACGGAAAAACAGCAGGCAATAGCTCTGGTGAATTGGCGGGTTTATGTACGGCCCCTGTTGGCACGGAGGACGTTAAGTAGCTGCGAACAGAGGGTTTCCTTATGGAAATCCTATAGTACGCAATGGTCAGACGGCTTTCAGTCGGCAAAAATGTTATGTAATTTAAATAGTTTCTTACCTATGGCTGCTTACTATAAGTTGACGGCGGCGGGTTCATGTTTTTTCACGAAATTCAGGTTGCCTTTATAAATATATACTTGAAGAATTAATGACTGTTGTGTGGGTGGTGTGGCGATGATACGTTGTACTTTCGTGAATCAGTGCTGTCAACTCTGGTGTACTTTAGTATCAAAAGTACTAGACAGCAGAGAGGTATCAAAAGTAAAAGGTAGCATGAACGCTTCGTTACAATTCTTTCATTCTACAGGGAAAATACAAAGTCAGTTTCATCTGAAAGAAATTATTATTTCGGCAAATCACCCAACCTTTTGAATTTAATTTTTTATATCGATTTTCCACTACTGGTGTGAGTAAAATCTCTTCTCTTAAATTCTCTAACACAGCAGTTTACCAAACATTACTGTATTAACAATCCATGTGATGTTCTTGCAAAGCTTATAGTGGAAAATCTTCAAAATTGTGATCTGGACATTTCTTTTTTGATCGGCCAAGGGTACGACGGAGCAAGCAATATGTCTGATCGATACAATGGTGTTCAGGCAGCTATTCGCCAGCCAACAATTTGCTTCGGATGCTCTGTACGTCCATTGTGCAGCACAATCTTTGAATCCTTGCTGTATCTGTTTCCAGCAGCAAAATACAAGCCATTAAAGACTGCCTAACCACAATTGAAGCAGTTGACAATTATTTCAATCTCCACAAAAAAAGACATTAAAAAGGCTGAATATGACGCGATGGATCTCAAAATATAAAGCAGTTGAAGATTTTGAGAAGCTATTTCCGTTTGTGCTCGAGACTTTTGACCAAATAAGAACATTGGAAATTGACGCAAGCAACTTAAAAAACGCTATGGATTTAGAGTTTTTGATTAGCTTAAAGGTTAAAAGTATGGTTTACCAACTCTCGTTGTCAATAAGTCGTGAGATTCATAGAGTAAATTTAGACTTGGTCCATGCTATGGATCTCGCCAAAAGATTTAAGGGATCAACTAAAAGTTAAACGGGCAGAAGATGACTTATTTTCGAAAGTGTTTGAAGATGCAAAAAAAAAAAAAGCTGAAGTCCTTGATATTGACGTTAAACATAAGAGAATAGTGAACCGACAAAAGAATAGTTCGAACCCTTCGGTTCCAAGAACAGAAGAATATTTTCGTGTACTGAAAACAATCCTTTTCTAGATCTCTATGTAATGAACCTTGGAGAAAAATTTACAAACCATGAAAACATACTAGAAGGGTTTTCGGTTCTTTTCAAGGATTCTTCGTCTGAAATATACAAAGCAGCTGAAAAATTTATTGAAAATGTTGAGTCCATCTTCTGTTCTTGAAGAATTAAAAACTTGGAAGAGATATTTGATCCGAAGGAATAATACCTACTTCCTCTTAGAATTCATTGGAAGCGCTCGATAGCTGCCCCAAAGAAAACTTTCCTAACATATATGATAGAACATCAACTATTTTGATAGAAAATCAACTATTTAACATCAACTAACTAATAAAAAGTTTAACCCGATTTTCGATCGTTTCTGTGGCGCAGCTTTTCGCGTCGACTGCTGAAAGGTTTCTGCCCTTCCCTCAGTACACACAGATACGAATTCTCGATATTCGCCCTTCTTTTGGCACGTACGCCACCTTTTAAGGAGGAGAAAGAAAAGAGTGCGACCCTCTCTCTTATATTCAATCACTCTTTATGATGGATAATTAGTCTTCCTACAAACCCACTCTTCCGTTGTATAATTTATTTCTAACACGGCCATCCTGTTTATTCATCGCTCTCGATGAAATAAAAGATAGCGTCAACTCTTATCTTAACCATTGACAATTATTTTATTTGTTAATAATAAAACAGTTAACACTGTCAGTTTGTTTCCAAAAAAAAAAAAAAACACATCGAATCATCTCCAAGCCTTAAATCGTTCATCTTGTGACTATCAGCTAGTATCATCAATCAGGGATTCCTTCCGCTAATCCTCAGAACCTGTAAGCACAGTAAATACAAACCAGGTCAATTTTGACACAGAAAATACTCTTGGAAAAGAAAAATGCAGATTCAGAGGCTCAGTTTGAATTCAATAACATCTAGACTTCATAACTCAGAGGCAATCTTCAGCTTGTTTATGAGTATCACTAGACAAACTTAGCAAAACAAATCAACATCATAACTCAGAGGCAATCTTCAGCTTGTTTATGAGTATCACTAGACAAACTTAGCAAAACAAATCAATATCATAACTCAGAGGCAATATTGAGCTTGTTTATGAGAATCACTGGACAAACTTAGCAAAACAAATCAACATCATAACTCAGAGGCAATCTTCAGCTTGTTTATGAGTATCACTAGACAAACTTAGCAAAACAAATCAACATCATAACTCAGAGGCAATCTTCAGCTTGTTTATGAGTATCACTAGACAAACTTAGCAAAACAAATCAACATCATAACTCAGAGGCAATCTTCAGCTTGTTTATGAGTATCACTAGACAAACTTAGCAAAACAAATCAATATCATAACTCAGAGGCAATATTGAGCTTGTTTATGAGAATCACTGGACAAACTTAGCAAAACAAATCAACATCATAACTCAGAGGCAATCTTCAGCTTGTTTATGAGTATCACTAGACAAACTTAGCAAAACAAATCAACATCATAACTCAGAGGCAATCTTCAGCTTGTTTATGAGTATCACTAGACAAACTTAGCAAAACAAATCAATATCATAACTCAGAGGCAATATTGAGCTTGTTTATGAGAATCACTGGACAAACTTAGCAAAACAAATCAACATCATAACTCAGAGGCAATCTTCAGCTTGTTTATGAGTATCACTAGACAAACTTAGCAAAACAAATCAACATCATAACTCAGAGGCAATCTTCAGCTTGTTTATGAGTATCACTAGACAAACTTAGCAAAACAAATCAACATCATAACTCAGAGGCAATCTTCAGCTTGTTTAGATATCAGTAACTTCAGGATCTAGTGATTGCCCAATTTCCAACCAGTTGCCAGCCAGACTACTAAGCAGGAAACAATTCTTCGTGGGTGGATTTCGGCTTAAATAATCCACATGCTGCATACAGGTCCCTTTTCTATATATGACCTCGAAATCAAAATCCTGTAAATATATCCACCACCTGGCAACTCGAGGTACCAAGTCCTTTTTATTCTTTGTCGCTTTCAAAGCATTACAATCGGTGACGAGTGTGAAGCGTATACCCAGCAGATATGTACGAAACTGTTTGATTGCGTTTAATACTGCAAGTGTTTCCAGCTCGTAGCTATGATACTTTGCCTCATACGGTTTAGTGGCTTGGCTGTAATACGCAACTACATGTAAAGTACCATTTATTCGTTGAAAAAGGATAGCACCATACCCAATCGCGCTTGCATCTGTATGTAATTCAGTCAAAAGATCTGGGTTAAAAATCACAAGTAATGGTCTTTTAGTCAGCTGGTTTACAATGTAGTTCCTTGCTTCTTCGCATTCAGATGTCCATTCAAATTTTACATTCAGTTTAGTCAATGCAGTTATACACCTTGACTTTGTTGCTAACTCTGGTATGAACTTCCTGAAGTAATTCACCAAACCCATGAACTGTCTGACTTCTTTTACACTAGTTGGACTAGAAGAATTTAAAAGGGAATCGATTTTAACTTTTCCGGGTCTAATACCATCGAAAGAAACTTCTCGCCCCAAGTACTCTAACTTTGTTTGCAAAAACTTGCATTTCTTTATGTTTAAAGAAAACCCATTCTCCGTAAGTGCTTTAAGTACTAAACCCAAACGTTCGATACCTTCTTCAACAGTTTTTGACGGCACCAATACGTCGTCCAAGTAAACCAGACATACTTCATTCCTTAGCCCCACTAGAGCCTTGTTAATGGCTCGTTGAAAAACTGCCGGCGCATTAGCCAGCCCAAATGGCATTCGCAAATATTCGTATTGACCATCAGGGGTAACGAATGCTGTTTTCTCAACGGAATTTTCTGCTATTGGGATTTGATGAAAACCGGAAGCCATGTCCAATGACGAAAAATACCTATTTCCTGATAACTGGTCAAGTTGATCATCAATACGTGGTAGGGGATAACGATCCTTAGTAGTAATTCGATTTAAAGCCCTATAATCTACGCACATTCTGTGCTGCCCATCTTTCTTTTTTACCAATATGATTGGGCTAGCAAAAGGTGAGCTACTTTCGCGAATGATATTCTTTTCTTTTAATTCACAAATTATATCCCTCACCACGTTTCTTTCCGATAGAGCCATGCGATATGGTCGGTGATTGACAAAAACGTCCTTTGTCAAACGAATTTCTAGGGTACCTGTTTTCACCTCTTTTGTTGGCATTCCGTTTATAACAAATTCTGAATAATTGCTAAGCAGCATCTTTAACTGTTCATCAGAAGACGCTCCCTGCTCAACAACATCAACATCAGTGACAGCTACAAGGCAGTTTGCCATTTTCCTTTGCAACTTCGTTCCGTCTTTGTCCACCCGTATCTCTAAGGAAGTATCTTCCAGCACATCACGCCCAACCAGTATCTCATACTGAAGGTATATTGGATCTATTATATAGAAGGACAAGTTGACGTAAACATTATCAAAAAGGACATTGGCATTGATTTTGTAGTCCAGCAAAATCGAGTCTTTCGAAATTCCCCTAACAGCAATGGGTTTCTTTATTTTCTCGAAGGCCAAATCGTTTACTACATCTGCCCTTATAAGAGAACAATCGGATCCTGTGTCTAAAAGGCAATTATATCGATTACCTGCAATAATTACTTTTGTGGTATTTTTCGGTATTCCTTTGTTTACAAAAATGCTAACGTTCTTACGCTCTGATGATCGCTGTTTGGTCCAACAAAAATCTTCACTATGCCCTTTCTTTTTGCAAAACGAGCAATTCTCTGCAAATTTCTTTGCCACAGGTTCCCTTGGCAACACCGAACCAGAACTAACAGTTATTTTTGGGCAGTTAGCCTTTATATGACCGTTTAGGCCGCAATTAAAACAGCGTTTGTCGCCGTCTATGCGTGGGCGTTTGTAAGGGGCTGAAATCGGTTCTGACCTTCTTGTCTGGAGCTCTTTGAATTTTCTTCGCGGACGTTCTCGAATGGACGACAGATGATCTGTAAGATCTTGAATGGTTTTGGGCATAACGAACGTCAGAGAATTACGCAAACTTATATCGGAAATACAACCTATAACAATTCTGACGACAGTTTCTTCAGTTAGGTCGAAAGACAGCCTATTTATTTGAGCCACCTTCTCCATGACGTAGTCGGCATAAGTACTAAACGTTTCACTTTCTGTATTTGCAACATTTCTCAACAACTCAATTATATTTGAAACACTAGAGAACGTGTTTATTAGAGATGCCGATAATTCTCTCCAAGTATAGATTTGGTACCCATGCTTCTCGTACCAGGCCTTGCCCCTGCCCATTAAAGCAGCCCTAACTCTTGGGATGATGTCATAATCTGACAACTTGTCACGGTTTGCTCTCTCTTGAACATCCTTACACCACCTATTTACTTCTACACGGGAATGATCAGGATCAAAACAAGGAAATCCAACTGTTTCATCCCGTTCTTGGCGTTGCGCAGTTTTTAAAATTTGGTTGATTGCGTCAACCGTTATCACGAGCTGTTCTGGCTCCCTACCCTGTTCCATTTTCTTTTCCCTTCCACCCGGCATCTTGTTCCAAAAGCAGCAAAAACGAATAATAATATACAAGAACAAACTCACCAGCGTCAACAACAACGAAAATATCTTCCAAAGCAAATTTTGTACTCTAAACGATGAGCAGCAAAGGCAAAAAAAAAATGCAAAAACCAAACTTCACTTTCTTTTCTCTTATCTTTATTCTATTCAGTTGTGGTTTTTTTTTTTCTTTTTTTTTTTTTTTATTAACTCCGAACACAAATACAGTCAGATCGCGTTGAATTTTCCGTTTCTTTGCACCTCTCTTTTTTTTTTTTTTTCTTTACTTCGTTTTTCTTTTGACACGGCAAACACAAATGTAACAAGTCGCGGCGAACTGTCTGTTTCTTTGCACTCTCTTACATTAGTTTATTTACTACCACATTTACTACGTTTCTTTATTAACACTGTGTAAGTAAGGTACCGTTAAATGGACCGATGGAAACAAGAAAACGTTATTAAGTACAGCACCGAACGTGAATATTTAAAGCCAAAGATTTTAAACAATTTGCTATACTTTTATAGCACGACTATGCGACACAGCCACCAAAAACACTGCAATTTGTTTTCTTATTTTTAATTAACCGGCCTCGCACTTTGAACGACTCAATTTTATTTTTATTAATAATTTTTTTTTTTTTTCTTTTGCCACGCACTTTCAACGCTTTGCACCCAAATTGTCAAGAAAACAGGGGTATATCCCACTTCTGATGATAGAACATCAACTATTTTGATAGAAAATCAACTATTTAACATCAACTAACTAATAAAAAGTTTAACCCGATTTTCGATCGTTTCTGTGGCGCAGCTTTTCGCGTCGACTGCTGAAAGGTTTCTGCCCTTCCCTCAGTACACACAGATACGAATTCTCGATATTCGCCCTTCTTTTGGCACGTACGCCACCTTTTAAGGAGGAGAAAGAAAAGAGTGCGACCCTCTCTCTTATATTCAATCACTCTTTATGATGGATAATTAGTCTTCCTACAAACCCACTCTTCCGTTGTATAATTTATTTCTAACATATATATATATATCTTCTAACAGGATATTAGCTACACTGCCCGTTTCAACGTCAACTCCCGAAAGAAATTTCTCCCATTTAAAGAGAGTAAAAACAACACAATTAAGCGTGACCAACGAAGTGAGATTCTTAAAAATATGTCTTTTTTAATAACAATAAAAAGTACAGAATTAAAACGATTTTACTCTATGATAAATTTCTTAAATTAATATTATTTCACCTACTACATCAATATTTATTTTAGTTCACATTCAAATCAATGCGCATAATATATTATCATTAAAAAATACACAATTTCTTATGGCATACATAATGAATTCAATGAAGTCTTATTACCTATTTGTTTTTTTTTTTAATTATTAAATCTTAAAAAAAAAAGATCGAACTAGGTTTATCCCTCCTTAGCCAAAAGCTATCTACGCCACTGACACCCACAATGAAATCCAAAAACAGGCTCTGACAAGTATTCAAAACGAAGGAGGGCACTTTGAGGAGCACTTGCTATAATTGTATTTGTGTAAAATACATAAAAAAAACTACTAAAAGTGCCCATATTATTATTTTATTCGAACAAACCTCAAAGCTAAATTTTTTTTTAATTTTACCCATTTTGCATTTTTTCAGTGTGTTAGAATAGAAAGACAAGCTAGGTTAAATTGTAAGTAATTTCTTTATTCAACTTCACCGGAAGACTTTCCAAAAATGAATGAGGTTAATTCATTTTGGTACATGAGGTACCTGTTAAATGTCAACATGACAACTATTAAATCGTACGGAAATCCATAGACGAAAGTGTTGCCACTTAACACGCCCTCTCAAACCTTTCGTCATCATCAAAGTCTAAACATATGCTGAAGCCCATATATTTCATACATCGTTCATGATGTATTCTTGGAAGAGACTTTGTTAACACATCAGCTATCATATGTTCCGTCGGCACATGCTCCACAACAAACATTTTGGATACAATTGAATCGCGAAAGAAATGATGTTTAATATCTATGTGTTTAGTCCGTGCATGAGAGACCGGATTATTTGCTAAACATTGAGCTCCTCGATTGTCTACAAATAATGTTATATTCAGCAACTGATGTAATTCAAGCTCGTACAGTATGCTACGCAAGTAGATAGCTTCCTTTGCGGCCTCTGCTAAGCTTACATACTCCGCCTCTGTTGATGATAGTGCAACAGTTCGCTGCTTTTGTGACTTCCAAGTTATTGCGGCGCCACCGAGTAAAAATACGTATCCTGTGTAAGAACGACGATCAACTGCACATCCACCCCAGTCAGCATCGGTGTAGCCAATAAGTGGCTTATCTGTTTTTATATACTGAAGTCCAATGTTTGAACTTCCCATAAGGTACCTCAAAACCCGTTTGGCAGCAAGCCAGTGTGACTTGTTTGGTTTACTAGTAAATTGTGCTAACCTTGAAACTGTATGTGCTATGTCCGGACGTGTCGCCACTGATAAGTACATGAGAGCACCAATAAGCTCACGATATGGATAGATTTCTTCTAATACACTGTTGGAAGTATTATCAAAACGCATGCTGACTTCTGAAGGTGTTGACACAGGATTACACTTATCCATTCTATAATGCTTAAGAAGTCCACGGATATATCCAGTCTGTGCAAGCTCTATTTTTCCTTCACCTTGATTAATTTCCAGTCCAAGACAATATTTGGCTAAACCAAGATCTTTTATTTCAAACTCCTCCAATAGATTGTCACGCAGATTTGTTATGTGATGTTTCTCTTTTGACGCAACAAGAATGTCATCAACATAAATAAGAACGAACAGCAAGTCATCTTCACATGTTTTGTAAAATAGACATGGCTCATTTTGTGTTGGTTTCAAACCCATACTTATAAGTTTTTCACTGAGTTTAACATACCACTGACGTCCAGATTGACGTAAACCATAGAGTGCCTTCTTTAATTTGCATGCATTCCCACCATTTCTTATATTTTCCAACATTTTTTCGGCTTGATGAGTAAACTTTGAATTTTTACCTTGTTTGCAAATTATCCTCTCAAGTATTTCACTTAAAATATCTGGAACTCTCATAAAAACTTCTTCATCTAATGTTCCGTTTAAATATGCCGTCACCACATCAAACTGCCACACCTTTAGTTGGAATTGAACTGCAAAAGCCAACAACAAACGCAACGTCTCCAACCTTGCCACCGGTGCAAACGTCTGATGGTAATTAACGCCAAACTTCTGACTATAGCCTTTCGCCACAAGCCGAGCCTTACGCCGTTCTATCTTTCCATCAGAATTGTGCTTATTTGTAAGCACCCAACGACACCCAACAACATTAATGCGCGAATTGTGCTTAACAATTTGCCAAGTTTCATTTTTGATCAAACTCATAACTTCTTCTTCCATCGCAGCCTTCCACTCATCACAAGCATCACCCATAAGCGCATCTTTCATACTGATTTCCGCTACACCAGCAAAATTTTCTTCTTGCTCTTGCTCGGGCTCACATTCATCAACCGAAAACGGTAATTCACTATCCATATGTTTTGCTGCAGTAGAACGTGTAACGCGAAACAGCCTTCTTGGTGGGCCCATGATTCCCGTTCGCATCAGTCTAGGTCTTCCAACCGTCTGCATAAGTTCGTCATCAGCTTTTCTTTTCATTGACTGCTTTGGTTGTGAGTCCACCAATGGACGAGGAGAAAACTCAACAGTACTCAGCTCACTCTCTTCGCATTCTGCTTCCTTTGTTGTTTGTAGCAACTGATCAAGCACATGAATATTTGGTGCCATGTTGTTTGCATCTTCGAGGAACTTAACATCGCGAGAATGAATGACTTGATGTTTGCTTGGTAGCCATATTCGATACCCTTTTCTATCACGGGGATATCCAACAAACACGCCTTCAATAGATCTCTCAGCCAGTTTGTCTTTGCTAGGATCTTTATTCAGAACAAGTACTTTCGAACCGAATACTTTTAAATAATTCAAGTTTACTGACTTTCCAGTCCACATTTCATAGGGAATATTACCTTTCAAAGCACTCGTAGGACATCTATTGCGAATATGGGAAGCAGACGCAATAGCCTCAGACCAATGAGATGCACTCAAACCAGACTGTAGCAATAAACATCTTGCCATATCTAAAAGAGTTCGGTTCATACGTTCCGCTACCCCATTTTGCTGGGGAGTGCGAGGAACCGTCAACCTTCTTTCAATTCCTTGGTCGGATAGATATTTATCAAACTCTAAATTGCAATATTCTTTTCCATTATCT
Organism: Melanostoma scalare; assembly: GCA_949752695.1. Classification (NCBI taxonomy): domain Eukaryota; kingdom Metazoa; phylum Arthropoda; class Insecta; order Diptera; family Syrphidae; genus Melanostoma; species Melanostoma scalare. Next base: position 122,787,306 of record OX456986.1, on the reverse strand, counting down.
GATTGCAAATGTTTAATTTTCATCCCAGTCTGCTTCTCTACAAGCTTTTGATAAAGTTTGAACGCTTCAAAAACACCGCTTTTCTGCCTCAAGAGATAGACCTCTGACCATCGAGAACTGTCATCGATAAAGGTCACAAAATATTTTGCACCTCCCGATGATTCTACTCTAAATGGCCTTACAACGTCGGAGTGAACGATGCTTAGTTTTTCTGAACAGGGTTCTCTACATTTTGCAAATGGTAGAGCAGTCATTTTTCCTTTAAGGCACACCTCGCAAAGTAATAATTTATCAGCCTCCTGCACATCAACCGCTGGTAAAACACCGATTTGAACCAGCTTTAATAAGTCCTTGCTGTTCAAATGACCCAATCGTTCGTGCCACTTCAACAGTTCGGAGCACTTAGATCGGACACACGCCGCTGCACAATGAGCACCTTCGCGAACATAATAAAGTTCTCCTCTGCGATCAGCGACTACTGATATATTTCCAAGTTCGTCACGAATATAGGCATCGTTCTTACGGAAAGTAACTTCATGGCCTTTGTTTGTGATTTTTGCCACAGAAATGAGATTCGTTCGAAGCTCGGGTACGTACAAAGTATCTTTGAATTCGATTTTTCGAAAACCACTATCACTTGCAACTGACACGTGCACAACACCTTTTCCTCTGATTTCAGCGGACGCTTCACTTGCCAAATTCAATTTCATCTTTGAAGAATTTACCATCGACTCGAAAAGATTTTTGTCGCCACATAAATGCGCTGTACAACCACTGTCAAGTATCCATGCCTTATTAACCGTAAGCTCCTTGGTGGTAGAAACTGCATTATTTGCATCAGCTGATGTCACACGACAAACCGCATAGTTTGAGTCATCAACACTATTTGCAGAATACCTTGGTTTTCTTCTGACGTCATCTGACCTTTTTGTAGGGCATACATTTGCCTTGTGACCTAAAATGCCACACTTAAAGCATGTGATTTCTCCTAATCTTTGTGAAATTTTCGATGTGTCTCGCCTGAAATGAGAACTAGCACTACTACCAGCAGCCAATGCTATAATAGAGCTTCCATTGGACTGTTGCCGGGCCTCGCTCTCTTCAATTATTTTTACCTTAAGCGCTTCGGCAGATGGTAGCTCATCTCTCGACTCAATTGCGCAACGAAAATTTTCGTATGAAGGAGGAAGACTATACAACAACATGATAGTGAGCAAATCTCCATTGATTTCCACTTTCATACTTTCAAGCTTATCAACGGCATCAAAGAATTTTGCCATATGGTCCTTCACATCACCGCCATCGTCTAGCTTCTGGAGCATTACTTGCTTAAGAAGTGTTGCCTTTCGTGCTGGTCCCTTAGAAGCATAAATCGATTCTAATTTCAGCCACACTTCTCGTGATGATTCACATCCACGAATCTGCTTCAATTCAGACGGATGAATTGATAAAACCAAATCTGCTTTTGCTTTTCTGTCCTGCTTCAACCACACAGCTTTCAAGGTTTCATCAGTCGTCGGCATCAAGGAGGACCCATTTACAAAGTCCCAAAGATCATTTTTGGTGAGCAACGCCTCAACTTGCATGCTCCATGTATCATAATTCTCTTTAGAGAGAAGCTCCATGCGAATTGAACTTGATGAAGTAGAAGCCATTTGAAATTTATTTACTTGGTCACCAAATAATTTTTGTTTAAAATCCACCATTCAATTGCATTGGCAAAACAGTTAAGCAAAAGATAAGAGAATTCGTTTTGGTCCTGGGCCCATAACCTGTTAGAATAGAAAGACAAGCTAGGTTAAATTGTAAGTAATTTCTTTATTCAACTTCACCGGAAGACTTTCCAAAAATGAATGAGGTTAATTCATTTTGGTACATGAGGTACCTGTTAAATGTCAACATGACAACTATTAAATCGTACGGAAATCCATAGACGAAAGTGTTGCCACTTAACACAGTGCACTCATAATTCATAAGTTTGGTTTTTTATTATTGCTTTGTTAATCTGTAAAAAATAAAGAAATTCTACATTTATCAGGCATTTTCAGAAAAAAATGACCTCAAAGTCAAAACTTTGCTTGGGGAAGAAAATTTGAACACAATTTAAAATTGAAAATCTGGCAACCCTAAACCTATACCTATGGAAGCTCAACTTAAACACAGTCTTAAAGGTTGTTATTTCTACAAAAAAATTAGTCTGAGATTATGTCTCTATCATCTGTATTGACAGAGTACCCTGACAGAGGTCAGGGTACACCAAAGTTAGCCTTTTCTTAAATTGTCTAAAAGTGATGTTAAAGTTGAGAAACGAACTTTACTACTGTACAACAATTTTTTTTTACGGAACACCCTGCTTTAAACCTTAAAAAATCGCGTCGCTCCGTAAATACCGCCAACTTTTTCCCATAAAAATATAAAAATTTGTTAAATTACATTTAACTTAGACGAAACTTAAAGTGCTGCGGCCTTGTTTATAAACTCTTATTATCGGCGGAGTAAAGTTACTCCGACTTTAAAAAGCCTTTAATACTGCAAACCTTATTAAAAAAATTAAATTAATTACACCAGTTTTTGAGGCGGAGTAAGCTTAAACTGGTTCATAGGAGTATTAAAGCCGGAGTAAGATCGTTTTAATGTCTTAACGTAATTTTGAGAAAGAAATGTAGAAGAAATATTGTTTAAACTTTTGAAGGAAAAACGGAAAGTTGTTTTGATTTTGTTAATGATTTAAATTCCTTAAACGAACTAACAACGAGATAAAATAAATGTATAAATGAAAACAAATATGTTTATTTTTATCTTAAGCAATACGGAATCCAAATATACCAACTATACTTTTGAGAATTAACCCCATTTTCAGACCTTTTTTTTGTTAAATATCCATTGTAAAAAAAATTCCGACAACCAGAACAAAAACTAGGTCAAAATGAAATCAGCTGGGGTTTGCTTACGTTCATAGTAACCAGAGGTTTAGATTTGTAATTTTTTTAATGAAAAATTTCACATAAGCAGGGCGTAACTAAAACGGGTTGGAAAATGTTTTATAAATATGAATGGAATCGTTCGACGCGGCGTAAGGGAGGTGTAAGTGCTACAACTCGTTTTAACTAATCCGTAGTTGAAATGAGTATTAGTGAAATCGAATAAATAAGGCAGTTCATGTTTAGCTTGTCTCTGAGTAGCTTGAAGGCTTCATGATGCAATTTAGTTAGTAAAAATGCAGTTTTTCCTTGCTCATTTAGGAAGGTATTATATTTGAGAAAATATTATTGAAGCTTCGCTTAGAATACTTCCTAGTCCCCGAATTTTGAGTTGAATTCCTTAAAACTATTTCCAACCGTCTGTACAACGGACTTCTCTTCATCTGACATAGCAATGCGAGTATATTCTTTTAACAATTATTACCCGTGTTAATATTTTTGAATTTTTATTTATTTAAAACTAGCGGCCAATGTTTTATTTTCAAATAAAAGTCTACCGTTTTATACTTTGACACGATTGACACGATTAATGAGTTGCTCTTTACATTATGCTAGTACATATATGTGTTATGTCATGTGTAACCCTTTTGTTTACTGATACATGCTTGTATGTTTACTGATACGTGTTGCCACTTATATCAATCAGCATTACAGATATTATTTTTAACCCGTTTGAACCAATTTTGGTATTTTACAGTAAGGTTGTCTTTAAATATTCGAACACTTTTTTCTCTATCCCTAATCGGCTATTTACAGCTCGAATCAAACCTTGAATACTCGCACAGTGGCAATTTTAATTTTCAAAAGAAATTATTTAGGCCGTCCCAATTAGCTTTCTACTATTGCCACACAGTTCTTTTAGGGACTGCATCTTTTTTTACCGTGGCGCAAAACGAAAAATATGACACAATGATCTGATTTGCAGATGAAACATGAAACTATAACCGTGTATTTTTCGGGATGAGATCTGAGAAATCATTTAAGAGTGTTGGCTGCATGGCCTCCAGTATCAGGTACCTTCAATTGCAATTTCAGTATGAGGATACTGGAAGATACTCAACAGTTCTTAATATGGAGTCAGATAGCGCACCAAACTCGTTAGAAGATAAATTGCTATTCAACTTGGGGCTTCTGTAAATGAAACAATAATGAATGGCTTGCTTATGGACGGTAAATTTTAACCACATGAAATAAAGGTTCGTAATAGAATAAAGGCCGTATTGTGGTAGATGTTGATAAACAATATCATTACGGACATGTATGTCGAGGCCGTGTGAGGAAATGAATAACAGCATCAAGCTGTACCCACGCAGGTTAAACTCTGAGGGATCAGAATCAAAATCCACCTGTGTTTCACACAGTGTTTTGAATAGATGGGTGACACAAAATGCACTGAAAATTGTTTAACGCTGTTTAGGATTTTTTTTCGTTTTTTTGCTCGAGGCGCTCGTGGAGGATTTATTATTAAATTTTATTAGTGTATTGACTTGGAGGACTACTATTTGGAGGTCAAAGTTATTTAAAAAATGTGCACGACTGGGTCGTACGAACTTGCGATTGTGTGCAAAGTATAGTATCAAAATCTTACTGAGTACCTACACTGTTTTTATATTCGCTCTTCATAATGTATTTGGTAGTACAGGGCTGTCAAGTGTCAACTACACTTTAATCAAATATGTACTAAATATTCCATAAGTTTTAAGCGAAACGAGTTTCTAAGAAACCAAGTATGTGTATCTTTAGATCTTGCTAGAACTCGTTTTCATAAAAAATTTGATACTTATGCCGTTTTGAAAATAATCAAAAAAATAAAAAAAAAATAAAAAAAATTTATAAAAAATGCAAAGACTAAAGTTTTCCAAATGTTTATATGTATTTTTTCTTATAGCCTACGACTTCTTAAATATTAAATTACGTCATAATCAGCCATTAACGAGAAACTCGGTCTTGAAAAAAAAACGGTACTAAGTAAGATTCTGTTTTTAGATCATTAAAACAGTTTCATACATCAAAAGAAAGATAATTAAGACATGATTTATCACATAAAATTTTATCAAAATAGTTAAATCCGTTCTCGAGGAAAATAACTATTGTCATAAAAGCTCTATGGCATTTACCTACCGTTCTTTCAAAAATTAGAGACCCAATTTCTTAGCTATGACAATTTTGAAGAAATTCGGTCAAGCGGTTTGTTTGTAGATCCATATATAGACAGACAGACATACAGAAAGTACTGCCTGACACACTTTTTCGCATTCTTTATTATCATCGTTAAGTCATATTTAATTGCTATTTAAATTTTTTTTTTTGACGATTGCAAAACTTGCCTTACTGTACCTATACTCGCAAGTAAATGGAACATTGGCCGAACCCCAAATCGAAAAAAAACCACACCAGGTTGAAGCATCTCATTATACCAAGTTCTCCAATAAGGACTTAACCATTTTTTTAATATAGGTAACACATTTCATTTGAGATATTCAAAAACTTTATTTTAGGATTTAAGTAGAATCACAACATTTATAAATGGAACTCAATTTCGCTCATATGGCCATGGTGGGCACGTTTGCAGCTTTTCGGCCGAAACGGCAGCTATTTCGCATAAATGTTGGCTCTGAGCTCTTGCAACGTCGTCGACTCGGCATGTTAAATCACACGAGTCTCGGTCATGGCCAACTGACTGGCCCCCTTCTTGATGAAACACTCTAATCAAACTTACTCTACAACAAATCTATTGCAAAGTTTGTTGTGTGGCTTGTCCAAGGCCATATATTGAATGATCCAATTCCCAAAATGAACGGTGGCCAAGGTGCGATATTGCTGGCCATTCACAGTAATGTGACGATCGTTATAGTAGACGAAAAAAAATTGCTCAGGAACGCCACCGCACCAAATAGTAATGCTTTGGTTATTGGAGAACCCACTGAGCCAAAAATTTGATTGGTCACTGAACATGATTTTGCCATGAAATTCTTCATCTTGGTCCATCTTCTCAGAACTTATTCGGAGTACGTCCATCGGCTTCAATTCATGAGTCAACTTGATCTTGTATGGGTATAATAGTCCGGGAGCCAGGTACAAATTTGGTTGATTATCTCTTCTCGAGTGAAACTTCGTAAAATACATACATAAGGAATTTATAATAGGAGTACTGGTGACCGTCAGCTGCGACTCCGTCGGTAAGGTGGGGAGTGGCAGCCTCCCGCGCATGAAGAAAAAAAAAAAAAATTTCGTCATTTCCTCCCAAATAAAAATTTGACGGGTAATGGTTTACCAAATATTATGAAGGAAAAAAAAGTCAGCTGACCATAAGATGGTGGATTATACGTCAGCTGGCTGCTCGAAAATGAAAAAAAAAATTTTATTTTCAGTGATTTCCTCTCAACTGAAAATTTGTATAATCATAGGTTATATACTACTATAAATGAAAATTAACGTCAGCTGGCTGTATCTCAGTGGAAAGTTTGTCAGCTGGTACCATGACAGGGGCAGCCCGGTAGTATCTATTGACCACTGAATCTTATCAGCTGACGACTTTCCCCCCGACATACAGCCAGCTGACTTTTTTCATTAATTACTAGACCATGTTAACAATCCTGTTGTAAGTTTTCATCCGAGAGCCGAGAGATAAACAAAGATCTTTGCACAAGATACGCCAAAATGTGGTCTGAGCGAAGCACAATTCTTGAGAACGGCTGATTTGGATAGTTTGCAACGGACGCATGAATGTCAGCAATGTTTCCTAAACCTCGATCAAACCGTCGTCTTACTGACACGGCAACATTAAACAACGAATATGTAAACTCAGATTTTCGGAATACACTTGTTATTATCTGTCTACTATAGCGGGAATTATGAATGAAAACTAGAATTGACTCTCTAAGTTGCGTCGACCGACTCCGCAGACGTTGCTCATTAGTGTACTTTACCTTGATGAAAATGTTTTTTTTTTTTTTATAATTAGCGCGCACATCAAGGGGCTATGAATACCCTTATAATGTTATAGAACACAGTGCGAGCATTTAGGAAAATAGGAGAGGATTTGAAAGGAGACACCGATGCACGTTGCTTTTGAATCTGTGTGAATCGCAATGCAGGGGAAATACAGAGCCAGGTAAAGCATTCCACAATCGGGTGGTGCGACTAAAATAAGAATCTCTACACTTGACTGTACGCCCGAAGTTGGGCTCAAAGTAAAACTGATGAGCATTCCTAGCGAGGCGGGTGTTGCGTCTAAATTGTTTCAGGGGAGGAATGCAACTGGCTATTTCACTAGAGCACTGTTTGTAAAAAAAAGCGATAAAAGAGAGAGAGACAGGTGACTTTTCGACGATGTACAAGAGAATCAATCGATTCTAAGATTGAACTATCACCTATCAATTTTAACGCTCTATTGTGTACCCTATCAGAACGTGCAAAGATGTTTGAGGAGCACCTGACCAGATATGGGAGTTACACTCCAGTTTTGGGCGGATGAAGGCCTTATAAATTGTAGCCAGATCAGAAGGGGTGAAGAACTTCCTGCATCGTCTCAAGAAACCTAAGCGTTTAGCATTTAGTTGAGTTCCCTGAATAAGTTGACAGTTGGATAAATAGTGAAAAGGTGCATTCTCAAATTGAATTCAAAGTTGTTAAGTTCCTATTTGAAAACCTTTTCTATCTAGTTTTCGTAAAATGTAGTTTTCTTGATTATTTATTGAGATTTGTCTTAAAACGATATGCGAACGCTTATATTCAAAAACTGAAATAAATTCTTTTTTTTTTAAATATAATTAACGCGCACATCAAGGGGTTATGAATATCCTTATAATGTTTTAAAACACAGTGTGACTATTTAAGCATATTAGGAGAGGATTTTATAAAAGACACCGATGAACATTACTTCTGAATTTTTGTTAATCGTAATGCAGGGGAAAGACAGAGTCTGACAAATCATTCAACATTCAGGTGGTGTGACTGAGTAGTTTCGAATACAGTCTTACCCTTCTCAGGGTATCTGATCAGCTTGGTATCCTTCATACTACGTCCCAATTTCAAAAGATATCTGTCAACCCGTTCAGGCCGTAGAAACAGATTAACAGACAGACTAACGTCTGAGCTTTGAAACCTAGTTTTCTGAATTCATAATCGTAGCAGTTTAGTAATTGATTGCTTTCCTTTTTTTGTAAAGGTTGAATTATAAACTTGGAGGTGATGTGTGCAAACAGGTGGCGCTCCCCCCATCAAAAAATCACACCCCGCATGTTATGAAAATAGCTGAATTTGATAAAATCAAACTCATCACCACAGGAGTTGTTTGTGAGTGGGGGAAATTGGAGGTGGTGGGGGTGTCAACAGCCTCCAAGCAACGTAGCGTAAGCTTAGATGGTTGTAACTTTTTTGAAGGTGGTGAGCGCCACCTGTTTGCACTTGGAGGTTGTTGTGGGGGCACCCCACCACCTCCATCTTTGCCCCACTCCCTCCGGAGGTCAAGTTCATAATTCAACGTTTAAGTTTTTTCAGAATACATAACTTTTTTAAAGTAGATGGTAGATATACCTACTTTACAAAAGTTGCAATTAAAGTGCATCGACAATGTCTCTGTAGCCAATTTGCTTTTTTTTTTGCTGATTGAGCTTTAAACAAAGGCATTTTTTCTAAATAAGTAAAAAATTTAATTGTGTTTAGGTGGTAGTCCAGCAATCGCCTACAAATACCGAAAATATTGCAATAACTTAAAAAAAAATGTTTTCACTGCACGCTACTTCAAAGCAAGAAGTAAGGTTATCCTAAATTAGAATTCCAATTATATGTAGGTATAGACAATATTGTGAACAAAACAAAAGCATTGATATTGCGCTTTATTTTATAACAAATGATATCAAAGACTTTAAAATAGATTATTTAGCGTTCCACCAAACAGGTTGGAAAAAGTTCTAAAAAAAAAATTACTTATAGCAGACTTACTCATCCTCTTTACACAGAACGCTTGTGTAGGAGTATTTTCATTTTCACATTTATTATATTTGTAGATGTATTAGTGATAGGTGATCTTGAGATTAAGCTTTTTCAATATCTACCTAGATATTTCAAATGAGAATTTGAAGAAAATATTAAATTATGCTAGTATTTCTGTATCGATATAAATATACTTCTTGCAAAAAAGAGGGAGGCAAAAACTCAAACAAAAACATGTATAAATGTTTTTATTTCTTATGTATTTTCGTCGAACATTTTCGATGAAGCTAAATAAAATCTTTTGGTAGTTTGAAAAAATTATTCGCTGAGGATAGATCGCTATTTTTTGGAATAAAATGTAAGAAAGTATAATCGTTTGATTTTATAAAGAAATAAAATATATAATACAAAAATTAAACCGTAACATGTTTATAATTTTTTACGAATTTAAAGTAATTCAGTGACATTTTTATCTAATTACGGACAAAAAAATTTAATTTTTTTTTAACTACAAAGTTATATAAACCGTCTATGTATCTAGTTATTTCTGAATTGAAAACCGAACAAATAAAAAAAGTGCTGGATTAAAATACAAGTAAAAATTAAAACAAGTTTGAAATTCTTCTTATAAATTTAGAGCATACGAGACCTGGAATCTAGTTATTAAATAAAAGCAGTATATATATTTGTGAGACTTTCAAAACTCTACTGCCCCAAGATGTTTAAGAATCATTTGGAAATGATTGGTAGAAATGAAACTCCCAGCAAAAAAGCGAAATTCTGGCAGTCATACATAAGATCTTTGAAAGGTATGTGGTTAAAATTATTAACTGAATGAAATAATAAAAAATTCATCAACTCCAAAATCAATAACGAAATCATATTTTCATCAAACAGAAAAAATTAGATAGATTTGGCTATGTGTATTATGAAGTGTTCTCAAAAATAGAATTCTGTTTACGGAATCAGTATGTATATATCATATTTTTCATCCTCTCACGTTGGTACGTTGAAAAGAATGAGAAACTTACAAAAATTCCGTAGCGAATAACCGATTGCATTTAATAATAACTTTTTTTATTCATTTCACGAATATTTTCTATTAAAAACTATTTGCGTCTTTATATAATCATGTCACACCTATTAATACATACATATGAACTTTTTTATTTTTAATTCATGTTTTAACGTTGTGTGTTCAGAGAATTCACCACTTTGAGAGGAACATGATTTAATAATTTGAATCTTACACAGATATTTCAAATTATTATTTGTTTTATATTTAAGGTTCAGAAGATATTCGTGCGCACGATACCCCGAAAGCACGTTCATGGAGGCCGTACAGTGCATATGTGGATTCTCCGCCAACATACAGGAGTATTTTCGATGAACCAGCTACCCCATCGGAGAGAATTCATTCGCATGGGTACAGATACCAGCCTGTTTCAAGGGATACTTATGGTTACTCTCCACGTGCTATATACGATCACCATTACAGCAGATCAAGTAAGTTTTTTTTTTCGTTTCCATCAAAGTAGAAGGATGATTATTGCTTATAAGGCTATAAATTTTCATTACCTAAGCAAATGCAGCGCTTATACAAAATACAAAGGCATCAACACACAGCTTATCTAAAAATAGAGTTAAACGTATTTCACTACAGTAGGTTTTCCGAAATTCTCATTGCTATTTAAACTATGCTCTTAGTACATTATTCATCGGCAATTTCTATTAGACTTGATTTTTTTATTTTATTATATATTGACTAATGCAAACAACTGAAAGATTTGAAGATTTTTTTAACACACTTTTATAAAAAAAAAAACTGCAATGCGCATATTAACTTGTCCATTCTAAATATAAGATAGCTTGTTCAAGGTTAGCTTTTCGGGTCTCTGTCGGATAAATAGAAGATTAGGTTACATATTTATTTTCGAAAATTGATTGTATCTACCTAAGTATTTTTGTCTTTCCTCAGCATTGATGAAAGTTGCGCTTTTTTTCACAAAAAGGAGATGAAAGTTTTCTTGTTATGCACCTTTGCTAGCAAAACAGAACTTTGAATTGCTAAACTATATACATTATACATATATGTACAATGTACATATAACCCAAGTAAACACGATTTTTGAGTCTGAGTTCTGTGGTGCTGATTTAGATCAATTATGTCTAACTAAACAAGGAAAAATACTTTTATCTATCAATGTTTGCTTTTTTAGCAACCAGAACAAAATTTCAAATTTGAAGAAAATCTTAATTTTTTAATTCAGTAAGAAAAAGGACTTTAATTTGCTATATTCATCGCTTCCATTTAGAAGGAACAATAAACTTAAGTATCTACATAAATACTTAAAACAATCAAATAAACAGAAAAAGTATTTCATGACGCTTTCTTTGACAACTTTTATTAAAATCCTTCTTAAGCAAATTCCATTGTTTTAGTCTGAAGCTTATATTTCTGAATTAAGTTTAGGTTGATTTAAGTCTCTTACTAAGTCATTAAACTCTTCTGAATTTGTAAGATATGGTTCAACTGATACTGATTTGGGTAAAAATTCGCTGAATCCGCTACAACCAGACATTTGTGATAGCGGCAGCTGTTCCATCGGTTTTGAACGGGAAGGCACAGGAAAATGTTCACTGTGGGCTACTGGAGCAGTTGTGGATGGTAGATCTGGGTTGTGAATCTTCTTGGTATTTTTGCCAGCCCGACGATTCCGTGGATCAACTACACAAAAGTAGCAATCATTGATGTGACTAGTGGGCTGCCTCAATATTCTTGGTACTGCGATCTTCATATAATTTTTTTCTCTCCTCGACACCAAGATGAAAAAAAAGCCTACATACATAAATATATACGCTAGGTACTTGTAAATTCGTAATTTTTTACAATCAGTATCCTTGAAAGTTAGGATGTATTCTCTTAACTTCTAAAGTGTTTTTGCAGAAGTTACCACACGAGAATTTAAGGCCTCATATTTGGTCTTGGCTTCAAATAGTAAGATTAAAATAAGCTTTATAGGGTTCACAAAGTCTAATATTTGTCAAAAAACCAAAAAAATGGCGTCGTTTCTCGGTTAAACTTCTCCGCATACTGCCCAGAATACCCACTGCTCCCCCTCTCACTACCTTAACCCCCCCCCCCCCCCCCCGATCACGCTTCATGCTTGTTAAAATCGTTGTTCTTCACTCGTTCTGTCAAAATCTTAATTTTTTTTTTTTATTGTAAAATGTACAAATGCAAACTTTATTTGTTATGAATGGTCCATTCTGTGGTTACTTTTAGTTGTAGAATTAATATACATAATTACAAAAAAAAAATTTGTTGACTTGTGTAATTATCTAAATATGACCTCTTCAAGTACGTCACAGAAAAGAAAGTTTGTCTGTAGAAAACAATATAAAAAGTTTTATAGTAAAATTATTTACACATTCATATTTAATATTTTTACATTGTGGGGTTAGGGGTAGTCAGGAGCGTGATAAATGCCATTTTGTAATTTTTTTACTAGCAATGAATTTTTTTTTACATAAGTGAAACGTCGTATCATTTCATCATACTTTAACATTACTTCACCAAAATTTAAAAAAAAAATTTATTATTTTAAGTTATGGCGGGTCAACAGGTATTTTAAAACAGGTTTTAAAAATGGGTCCTTGCGGTGCCCACTGTCACTCAAAAACCGCTCAATAGATTTGAATGAAACTTACACAGTTTTTAGAAAACATAAAAAGCTAGTGCCTGATTAAAGCTTTATTATTTTATTTCAAAATCAGCAAAATGGCGGCCTCAGAAATTTTTTTTCCTGATTTTTGGGAAAAAATCAACAATTGGGAAAAAATCAACAACAAAAAATTCTTCGATCAGGCACTAGCTTTTTATGTTTTCGATAAACTCAAATCTATTGAGCGGTTTTTGAGTTACAGTGGGCACCAGTTCAAAAAACATAGTTTTGAGAAAAACGTATTTAAAGTTTTACAGGCGATATAATATGTACAGGAATGAAAGCTGAAAATAAAGCTGAATAACTCGAAAGATATTTGTCGGATTCATTTCAAACTTTCAAAGAATATTTTTAAAATACTATACTTTAAGAAAATGCACAAACAAAATCGATTTTTTGAAAATTCTAACTACCCCTAACCCCTTATACCAACACACGTATAGCTAGGTTAAGCATGTTTATTTATCAAAAAAGTTTAAAATAAAACTATAGTATTAAACTATCAAGCAAAATAAAACCGTCTAGAAACTCTAAAAATAATTAAATTCTTAGGTTTTTAAATTTGATTTATGTATACAACTAACACTTTTGTTACTACTGAGATTTATAAGGCTTAGTTCTTTTAAAAATATAACGCTAGAATACGTTTTAAAAGAGAAAAAAGAGATAATTGTTCAAAAAAAACTTTGTTTTCGGGGCTTTTGCGTTTCTAAATCAATTTGTCTTGTTTTGTTTTCTAAAAACTGTTTAAAATTTTGATGCAAAAATTTGCATTCTTTACTCAAACGTAAATTCGAATCAGAGTACTAGTATTTTGATATACATTTTATTTCTTCTAGATTTTTTCTAAACTTCATTTTAGCGAAAATATTAAGCTTTCGGTTTACTAAACACAAAAAAATTAAAATGCTTTTTAGAAATGAGCTACATTTTCCAATTATTATTATTATTTTTGCTTCAAAACATAGCCAGGCAGTACAGTTCCAACTTCTTTTTACCCTCAAATTTTACTTAGCTCATTAAATAAAATGTGAAATTAAAAAAAGGGATTCAATATCAGTTGGTTTTTTCGCAAGGCTGTCCAATATACAACAATGGTTTACCAAAAAAACGTATCGCGTTTTTGTTTGACTAGTTGTCAAACCCAAATAAAAATCACAAAGATACGAAACATTTTTGTTAAAAACGAAAAGAAGTCATGTGAAATGGAAAATAAAAATGTTCCATTGTGAATTTTATGCAGTTTGCTTTTGTTTCGCTTTTAGTTAATTTAGAAATGTCGAAAATGGAGTTGTTCACAAAAGTATGCATACAATTTCTCTTGTGTGGCTTTGTCTTTAGTTACATGCCTGGGTTCAGTTTACATGTAAATTGAAATTTCTTAAAAATATTTTGCGATTTGTTTCAGATACTTATTAATTAATTACTTCGTAGGTAGAAGAAAGAATTCTACTCTTCTCTGAGATAGACAATTTACCATTTCTGAGGCTCTAATATTTAAAAGCTTAAAATTTTTTTTGGATATATATGTAGCTGATACAGCTTTTGTATGACCAATTGCAATGCTACCATTGTAGGATGATCTATCCATCGCAGGAACAAGGTTTGACAAGACTCGGTCAAGCCTTTTAAGCCTTAAATAACGAGGCCGACACATTTTTTCAAAATTTGCTTGTCATCGTAATGTTTTTTTGATTTCATCTCTAGAGCCTACTCTCCACAAGTAAATATACTGATAGACAAAGTTCAAACTTTAATATTAGAAATTATTGTTTGGATGAAGTTTGATGAAAATTTTAAAAACTTTTAAGCGCTCTCTAAACCGCTCAGTGGAATATTACACGACATTTAGATCATTCAATATTTTGTTCCAATGATTTATTTGGCCACTGAGATTTTTTGTATACAAACATTATACAACAATCAGAGTGATAGTGAAGCTTCCCACCCTTCGATGCACACCAGAAGAAAATTTTTATCATAGGTACTCTTTCCTGTTTGATATTTTCGCTAATAATCTATCGCGGATGTTCTTAACATCATACTCAAAACTTGCAAAATGAATAAGCAAATATTGCTTATAATGCGAATTACTTGATTGAATAAGATAACTGTGTGTAGTATTTGTCTTAGTTTTAGAATAAAAGAGAAAATAAATTTAAAACTATTATTTTACTTAAAAAAAAATTTAAATGAGTCACAAAATTTTTTTTGGAAAAGGCACGCATTATTGTCTGCAAAATCTAGTGAATTTTGTTTTTGCAAACTGAGCACTGCCTTCCAGCGGAATGCACAAAAATATGTTTTAGTTGAAAAACGAATGTAGAAAATGAGTCATTTAAAACATTTTTATTGATTTTTACTAAGTTCTTAATTTGTGTAAATTTTTTTAACCTTCAAAATTTGTTTCAGAATAAATTTGCGGGTTTTTCGAAGCACATGAAAGCCTTGAATCACGAAACTAAAATAACAAACTTTCAAAAGCGACATAATCAAAACAGCTATAGTCAATCTCTGATTTTTTTTAAGTTATTTATATTATTGGTGTATGTTATTTATAGGAATCCAATGATTTTCAGCTAAATTTAAATAAAAATGAATAGTTTGCCAAACTAATGTACCTATTTGCATATATACTATTAATTCTGTCAAATATTTACAAACCAGTTAATAATATGTAGACAAATAGAGTAAACAAAACATGAAGTTTAATTATATATTAGGAAAATTAAATTTTCGGTAAGTGCTTAGACAACATTAACTGGATTACTCGATGTATTAATAATTATTGCATTTTTATGGTTTGCCAGACAACTTTTTTGCTCCGTTTTAGTGAAATTATCTTTTGGATGAACTTATTCCTTTTTTCCCTGCCTGCTGAACTAATTCTTTCATGTTCATAAAAAAATCATTTTTGTTCCACTGGAATATGTTTTTTACCATTAATCCATTTATGATTTTAGTATGTATTTCTTCAAAATACTATAATGGAATTTGCGTTATAAAAGAATCATTGATATAACTTCATTGTATGAATAATTTTTGCATTTTAATTTGTAAGTTTTCTCCTATCGGGAATCTATGTACTGACCATTTTTTATGTATAGTTCCAGCTAGTTATGATGCTGAGAGAGCATGGAATGAACACTTGAAACGCATGCAAGAAATCGAGCACAGGTAAGACTCGCGAATTAAATCGTTTTTCTGTGGGCTACATGTAAAGTAAATGTTCGCTCGTTAAACCATTTTCTTACTTGTTAAATCATGAAGTTTTAATTACTTAGAATTTAAGGGTGGTATTCACCAAACAATCTTAAGAGCGCTCTTAAAGCTAAGAGGCTCTTAGTTTTAAATTTGGATCTGCTATTCACCAAGCAATAATAGGGTCTAGTCTAAGCTAATTCGAATATTCGAAAAATAAGGGTGTTGAGCCTGTGAACGAACACTTTTCGAACTACTTCGACAATTTCAGTGTCTATTGTCAAAATCAGCTGTTAAGCAAACCAAAAACAGAAAAATTTTTCGGAATTTTAAGAAAAGGTAGAACGTAAAATTAATTCATTCTCTGTATTGCAAACCATAATTCGAATTTCTTATTTTTTTCAACGCTCCTTCTCCTTCCATTTTGATTTTTGAATAACAACCACAAATGACGCTGTCAGTAAATTTCGAATTTTCGAAGTTATTTAAAACAACAACCGCTCATAACTTAAGAGTGGTAGCGACCACTCTTAAGTGTTATGAGCGCTCATAAATCTGCACTAATAGTGGTCGGTGGTGAATAGGTTTATGAGGCACTTAGTTTAAGATTTCTTGGTGAATAGATTAGATTTTAGATTAGATTAGGATTTTATTGTTCACTTTAATTGTTAGAAAATACAATTTACATTACATAAAATCTTTTAAGCATGGCTTTGCCGTCTGTCAGATTGACAATCATTTCTATATAAGTTTAAAGCAATTACTACTACATGTAATCATTACTCTTTAATCTGCTTCGATAACGATAATTATTTTTTCTATTTATTTATATTTAATTACTATTTTATTTGTTTTAAAAATCACCATTCTTGTTTCTGTTCCTATAATTTAAAGCAATTTCCAGGTGAATACCACCCTAAGAGTATTCCGTAATTCGTGTAACAATCTTTGGGATCTGTTTCTTGGTTGTATTCTTAGAAAAAAATTTTATGGAAGGGGAGTCCATCTCCCTCCATTTAGGCAGGAAGTGTAATTTAATAAAAATTGACCAATTAAAAAAAAAACAAATATTAAAAATCAGCCAAGCCAAGGAATACGAACCCTAAGACAAACTTACCACGTACTTTAGTGTTTCCCAAAGCTTATATTTTCTTCCTTAACACTTCTTTTGAATTTAATTAAGGAATGGTCCTTGAATAGGCAAGTCTAAAAGTCAAATAAAAAAAATCCAAATTTTTTATTTTACATAAAATTTTTACAAAATTTTGAACTAGTAAGAGTCACTTCCTTTTCAATAATAATCAATGATCTTATTAGTTTTGAACCAAACATAGAAAACCGAACGCAAAAATCTTAGTCACTTTTTGAGAACATTAAAATACCTGAAAATCGAATTTTATGGACTTTTCGCTGATTGGACTTTATTCTCTGAGCAAAAAAAGGGTTTCTGGAGCAAAGAACATTCGGTCATTTTTCAATTTCTCGAAAACTAAGAGCTCAAAAGATTGTCTTCGACTCAAAACAGCATTGATTATCAAAAATTTTGCTTTTATACTCAATTATTCAAAAGCCCTTCTTTGAATTAACTTGGAATAAAAGTGGTCTAGCTGATTTTTAACAATTTTTAAAGAAAATCAGTTCAATTTTATTAAATTGTCCCTTCCGTCGAAATGGTTGCAAATGCCCCCCCCCCCCCCCTTTCATTCGGTTTTTTGCTCAGAATGTGACCAAAAATCACATCCCACACATTACGGGACACCGTGTATGTTATCCAACAACATCCGTGCATGTGCATGCTAAGTCAGTACAAAATAGATGAAATCAAATATTGAAATGACAAGCAAGCCAATTGGTGTTCTGTAGATTCATAATTTTTTAAATTAAAATAAGTATCAACATCTGTTGTTTGAATAAAAAATCAAATTAATATTTACATTGAATTGTTCAAGTAAGTAAATGGTTTGAACTCTTACACTTAGCAATTAACTGCACCCAAAACTGTTTAGTACATTTATATAAAACGTTGTAATTATGATAAAATACTAAAGTTTAATGATTTAAAACCAATAGGTACCCATCACGTTATGGACTTTATCTTAAAGACAAGCCTAATGCACCAAACGCTCTTATTCCCTTGGAATACGAACCAGAAGACAAACTTCTTCAAGAACTAAACAAGGGTAAGGATTTTTAAGATAAGCCAAAATGAAAGTAAACTACAAAAACAAAAAAAAAAAATATTAACAGCTTCTGATTATTAAGAAAAAATAAAATCAAAATCTTACTAAGTGTTAGGATTTAAGTAAACCAATATTAATTATTAAATAGCTTTAATTCGAAGTTCTTACTTTTTTGTTCAATTTTATTACAACCGAATAAATAATAAAGTCAAAACATAAATCAAATAACAACACTTTTTTTTGTATTGGATCGCGAAACATTTTTGAATTTTTTTTTTATCTTATGAAAACTTAAAGTGGATAAAAAAAACTCTCTCAGTTTTATTTGAATGCATAGAAAATGTTAACACTACTTAATTTTGTACATACGTAACGCCATCTCTGTTTAATTAAAGTGTCAACTTTAAATTCTGTACTACTTTTTTTTTTGATAACGAAAGATAAATCGCAATGTGATTATCCTAACCAATAGACAGAAAAGTTATCAGCTATTTTATTTATATGTTTCAATGTTAAACACAGTCATTTTTTTCAATAAATTTTTCTTCCAATTTGTTTAGTAATGATTTGTTGGCACTTAATAAATATCACTAGAAAACCTTTTGAATTTCTGAATGTTGCTACTAATATGAACAAATCATTTAATTTTGAACAAATATTTCAGATATAGTTATGTATAATAAAAATATTATAATATTTCACCCTTAAACAGCATTTTTTAAAGAAGCTTTATACCTAAGTTTATAAGTACGCAAGCGACGCTTATTGTAAAAACTTGACAATCGAACCATTTTCTTTTCAATAATTTTTATTAAAATTTATTCACCTCATTAAAACATCCAATAAAACCGCCGAAGTGACAAATAAAACAAAATAACTATTTCTTTCACAAACACAAAATTGAGCTATAGCGCTCTTGATTTTTAATATTAACACAACCGGAATGAATTACACCAATAAATGATATTGATCAATATTAAGTATGTTTTTACTATACTCTATATAACAGCAAAAGATCAAATAAATTATATAAATAGTACAAAACGTAATAATAGTTTGACAAATGAAAACTAAACCAAAATTATTATAATAACAATAATGATGATAATCATAATAGTTCCAACCATAGTTACAACACCAATAATAACTAAAACAATAATTGTTACAATAGTAAAAATAATAGTAATAATGATAATAATAATGATAGTAATAGTCATAATAATAAAAATAACAATAATAATAATAATAATAATAATAGTAGAAGTATAGAATAATATTAACAAAAGTTATAATAATAATAATAATAATAATAATGATAATAATAATAATAATGATAATAATAATAATAATAATAATAATAATAATAATAATAAAAATAATAATAATAATCTTCTTCTTCTTCTTTCCATTTCCGGCGTTACGAGTAGTGATCTTGAAGCGATCACAACTCTCCCACTTTTCTGCTTCACACTAGTGATCCGCCTGTGGGGTACGCCGCGTTGACCTCAGAAAGCGTCGGCAAGCCTCCCGGTTTTGGATTGTTCCATGTCTGAGGCCAACCAAATGCTGCTGTTTTTGCATTTGCTTGTACCAGGAGTGTTTTGGCCTGCCTTTTCTTTTTCGTCGCGAATTTGTTGAAACGTTGTACGATATTGCCTTTTGGACGGGGTTCTGCGGATCTCTCCTTTGAACATGACAATACCAACTGAGCCGGTCGTGCTGAATTTTGTCCAAGATGGTACTTTTGACATGAAGGCTTCCACGGATCTTAGTACTTCTAATTCGATCAAGCTTTGTTACTCCTGCTGTCATCCGAAGCATCTTCATTTCGGCTGCCGTCAATTTGCTCTCATACTTTTTGTACATTGTCCAACATTGTGAACCGTATGTCAGAGCTGGACGGACAGCTGCTGTGTAGAGTCTTCCCTTCAGCTTAGGGGGCATTTTTCGATCACAGAAGATAGCGGAGTTTTCTCGCCACTTCATCCACCCTACGCTTACTCGATGATTGATGTCGTCATCACAAGTTGCTTCACTATTGATCATAGATCCCAGATATTTAAACTTTTCACACTTGGGAAGCACATTTCCATTCAAATAAATGTCTGGAATAGGCTTGTCTGGATCAGAAAAAGGGCAGCACAGGTATTCAGTCTTTTTAGCGCTAA